>ML810744.1:89264-120478 GCA_009831015.1 Picea engelmannii | reverse complement strand
GTCTAATCTTTAAAATCATTCCCATCAACTACATATCAAGTAGTTGATTTAGGCTCTCAACGTCCTATCCCTCCCAAACAACATGTGCATTCCATAGGTAATCAAATCAGAATATCAAAATCAGAGTATCAAAGCAGGGGATACCAGGGAAAGCTCCAAAAGAAACCTCCTCACCTTAGTCAAAAATATTTGAAGTCCTCTCTCATGGGGAGTCAAGTTTGACACTAGAGAATGTAGGGCTTGGAAGCCGTGAACTTGTGAACGTAGAGTCTCGTGTCTTAGAAATCTCAAAGGATTGCCTAGAAATAGAAACCCCAATGGAAATCAATGTGTAACATCCCCAGCCATCAACCGGCCTAGGCAATGCCACTACTCAGCTCTGACTTAACTGCAATACCAAACTGTAGCATCCACGACCCTCCATAGAGACCGGGTAATGCTACCACTGCGGAACATACACATATATATAGCATGCATTTTAATCAAAATAAAACACTTAATCACAATAATCACAGAGTTATTGTTTCCATTCATATTCAAACAAGATTAACAGTAAATCCACATGCAACGAAACACATGATAACATTCAAGCATCAGTAGCACAAACATGCATAACATATAAATTAAGCACAGACTGATATTTATCTTTTAGCTGGAGTAAATCCACCAACTACATGCAGACCTTCCACGGACCTCCCAACCATAGATCACGCTGCTCATCACACTCAGCAGTGGGTCACCCCCGAGTTGGGACTAAGCTCCACCCAGGGCAAGGGAATCCTAGACTAGGCAAGGTCAACAGGAAGACACATAGTTTATGAGGAAGGATTCTCTTCCCAGAGCCACTTATGTCCATTTCTCAAAGAATCTCATTCCCCACATGTTTGTCCCACCCTAGGAGTATACACCTTCACTGTCACATAGGACAATCCATCGGTTGCTTCATCTCCCTTGCCTTGGGCTTTAGCAACAGGCCAGATCAAAATTCTCAGAGCGTTGTAGCAGCTATGGGACCCCTTCCAGGAGAACTCACTTCCACAACACACTCTCTCACTTGGAGAGAGTTGCCCACATGGCTCACAACCTACCTCTTCAACCACAACTGCCTCCCTCACCTGGAGAGAGTGTTGCACACAGTCCTGACAACTTGCTTCTTCATCTTCGTTCCAGCACAAGGAGAACAACAACAAGGCTCAACAAGGAACATATGATGGTAGCAAACCACACTCAACCAAGGGATTGCATGACCACAACAACCAACAAATATGACACACACAACACAGACAAGTATAGGATGCTTGGGCTTCACATAAGATGCAGGTCAGCTTCACGGACCTGATTTTCAGAGGTGTGTGGCTTATGTAGAGGTCCAACGCATAAACAAAATGGTTTCTCGAGAAGGATTCTAATGAACTCAGGCCAAGCATGGAAGAATTGGCACACGAGCTCATGCAGAGGATGGTCGAATGATCAGTAAACTACCAACACCATTTGAATCATGGGTTACTAGTTCTAGAGATCCGTGATGGATGCCTCTCGGTTCACGGTTAGACAGTGGGTCGAGAATGGAGGACAAACCCCCAATGCAGCTCAACTCATCATCTTTAACTGCATGCGCCCAGGTTGACACTTGTCTTCCTGGAGTTGCATGCACCACATTTTCATTTGTTCCCCTTTCTCGGGAGCTTAGGATAACACTCATCAATTGTCCACCTTAGGCTTTAAGAAATAATAATAAATTATTGTCCTCTTTAGAGGTAAGACCCCTAGTTTAGGCCCTAGGTCACACACTTAGCCTCCTCCCTTACCCAACCTTGTGTAATCTTAGTCCCCCATCACTCTTTCTTCGTGGTCAGTCTGGACGCAGTGATGTTTATATTTTATTAATGATCTGCATAATTACATATACAAAATCAGGCTCCTGGCCTTTAACACCTAGGCTCTCTGGCCTAATCACCAAATAAGCCTCCTATCTTATTATAACTCGACTCACCAGCCTACAAAACATGTTTACAATACATAATATATCTGGGTTCATCCTTGGGGATATTACAATCCCCTCCCCTTATTTTTGCACTATCCTCAGTGCAACTCTTTACACAACATCAACAAGATTTCAAAATCTTCAAAAAAGATATGGGTATTCTACCCGCATAGCATCCTCATGCTCCCATGTCATGCCCTCAGGACCATACCAAGTCCACTGGACCTTTACAAGCCCTATGGCTCGATTCCAGAGTTGTTTGTTCTTCTGCTCCAATATGCACACCGGATGCACCTACAAGATGTCTTCTTGCTCCACCTGAATTACATTCCAATCAATCACATGATTAGAATCATGTATATATTTCTTAAGGAATGAAATATGAAACACATTATGTACAGTCATGGATGCAGGTAATGCAAGCATATATGCAATGTATATATATGTATATACTGACAATTCTAATAAAATTATAACATGTATACAAGATACACAATATACAATAAATAGAGAATTGTACTTATCTTTTGATTGATAAGACCTTTCATATCAACATGGTCTAGACCAAGGTACCAAACCCTAGCAGCACTCCAACCAACGATCTCTCTTCCCCACATGCCTGTCTCACCCCAGGAGTGTACACCTTCACTATCACACAGTCCATCGGCTATTACAACTCCCTTTCTTTGAGCTTCAACAACAAACCGGACTGAAAGTCTTAGAGAACTGTGGCTCGAGGAGTTCCAACTGCCCTTAGAGGTCTCCAATCAGCATCTTTCCAAGCTACTCTTTGTAGTCAACATTCCACTTTAATCAACATCATCTCATCTGCATCGCCCACATGCAATTATCACGAGGAAACATAAATTAATTCATTTAAGAACTCAAACTTAGTTCAAAAGGGAATTCAACTTTTTTCCCAAACATGAAATTCCATTTCATAATTCTTTTTGGTTGTTTCAATATATGAATGCAGCCTTGTGGTTTTTCCACAAGAACCAAATTGCATACCATTTTCCCGCAAGGCTTCATCTTGCATACTGCCAACAATTGTCAATATTTCCTTTACATCATAATTCAATTGCAATATGTACAAAACCATATGCAATGAATTTAGAATTGTCTGCATCTAGCAATTCAATCATAATTACCAAACAATTTAATAAAATAGAATGACTCATCATTCTATGCATATGCATGTTCATAATTAATAACAGTAAGTTCATTACTTCAATTTTTTGAACATAAATTTTTTTGTAGTCTCTATTCCTGTGACTACCTAGCTTGCAACTTTCCTGTTGCAATGTCTAACACCTCCCTGAAATGTCCTCAACTTCATGAGTTAACCACATTTCAGTTGTTAGTAACAATTATTTCCATGCAATAATATATATGCATGTACTTACAAACACATTCAATCAATGCATTTAGTATACAATTCTATCACTTACTATGCATGAGTACAATTCTCAATGCATACTTATTCGATGCACCCTGCATTGAATTACATAATGCTCTTTATCTCAGTCATGTATGTCACCATCCATAAGTTGGAATTTTGGCCAATGTGTTGACACATTCTCCACACACTTCCTATTGTCTTCCCAATTAATTGGATGTCTTCCTTTTCAACCCGAACACTACACCAAGAATATAATTTTGTGGTGTTCATTAGTGTTAGCAAAAAGGTTGCAGCGAAAGTTTTATTTAAAAGTAGGAAGCTTTTAGTACCTGTGTAGCTCATAACCTTTTCACATCCATACCTTGCCATATCCAACCCGGTCCTGGTCTCATACATGAGTAGCTTACTAGCATTAATTCCTATAACCAGTTCTTATCTTTAATTCTTTGGTTATTACCCCATAACCAAATTAACATGACATTCTACTATGTTAGTGTGTGCATTTAGAAGATAAAAAGCCTTAATACTATGTTAGTGTGTGTATTCAGATTGAATTAATACAAGTCTCCAGCCTTTACTACATCCAGTGGTATGCATTCAATAATATAATCATATAAAATGATTATGGCTGAGGAAATTCCTACCTAAATTTCTTTTCAACAATTATGCAAAAAGATTAATAAAACTCATACCTGCATGACTGTCATTAATAAATTTTATACTACCTGAAATTTCGATGGCAGTAGAAGCTTTCGTGCTTCTTTTATCAAACTTATAACCAACACTTTAGTTCTTTGTTGCTTCACTCCTTATGCAACAACATCACCAACAACACTTCCAAACACGCAAGCATTCTTTCCTCTGGTTGACTCAACAAGTCATAACATACTTGTTGCCACAGAAATTGCAACAACTTCTTTCCCGTGTGCAACTTTTTCTTGTTGATCCCAGAAGTCTTTAATTCTTCCCGGATTCCTGAATCTTCTTGTGCTCTCATGGTAGTCAGTGTACGTGACTATTTATGCCCTGAGCACTTTCGACACAGTGCCCCTACCTCAGCGGGGTCTGTTGACCTCCCGGTCAAAGGATCTTTCAAACTTCTGAGTCACATTGACTCTTCGGGCCTTTGATTAAACCCAAAACAATTATACACAGGTCCCCTTTCCTTATGTGTGAGGGTCATGACAGACCCGCGGGCTATTCCTGTGTGCTTCCAAAACTCCAAGTTTCAAGCGCTAACCCCTTTTTTATTAGCCATTTCTTTCATAAGACCGTGGGCTATGACCTCATGGAAAATTGTGATTGTGGGTGTGGGCAAGAGTGGTTTTAGGCCAAACCGCTTTTCTCCCCACAATTCACCTCTAGCTGCCACGCATCACTTTGTTAAAACCATGGTATAAATTGTGGTCCGCTCTCAGATTTTTAATATCTGAGCAAGTTCTGGCCCCGCAATCCAACTCGCCTGTCAATCTTCAATCCCTTGGCGATGATCCGCGATCGATGACTGTTATCTATCTCCCCTTTTCTACCTTCTTTCCTCCTTCCGCACGTGATCCCAGATCTACACGATTTGTCGACACATAGCTCCCTTCCAAATCAACGACTACAGTTGATTCCAGCTCTCCGTCCCTTGAGATTTTCAACTCTCAACTATCTGCTTTTCCCCATATGAAAAATCTTCCGGAGTGGAAAATATATTGACACCTGTACTAAAAAATTAGACGATTCTGATGAACTCCAACTCTTCGTCCTTTGGGATTTCTCACGTCTCCACACACACAAATCTCTGTAGTGAATTTCTCTAGAGTGACAGATCTTCTGCCACGTGTCCTCTCCAAATCAACGACCTTGATTCTCTTTGAAAATTCGGCTCTTTCTTACCAAGACCAGATCAATGGTCCTTCAACCTCCTCCTCGATCAACAATCAAGATCTCCTTCAGGACTTTTGCATTTTCACCCTCTTCTTTCCTCCAGAGTGCTCCATACCCGGAGTTCCAGATCTGGCACCACACATCCACTTTCAAATCAATGACCAAGATTTACTTTGGTTGTTTCTCCTCCTCCTTGTCCACAAACTTCTGAAGTTGTTGATCTTACACCACCTATCCTCCTTGACGATGGACGGTCCCATATCACTTTGGAACTATGATAGGTCCACTCTCCTACACACACAAGGGTTAAGTCTCGTGCGCTTACCTCCGGATCCAACGATTGTTGGTCCTTTGCGCTCAGACCTAATGAATGGGATCCGTTCCTCTCCTCTATGCTTCCTCTATTCTATTGGACATTGATTTAACGGTCTAGGCTCCTCCCCACAACTGATCTTACGGTTTTTGTCGCTCCTCCTCCTAATCTTTTGACTTCTTCTGCCTTGGAATATTATGTCAGTGTTTAAAGGCTTCGACCTTTGACCTTTCTCCTGCGAGTCCGCCTCCTAGATTTCGTCTTCTCTCTCGTAAGCATTATCTCTTCTGATCTTTAGGACTTAGAATGAGTCCATCTCCCACGCACTCCTTGCATTGTCTCTTTTGAGCTTTTCAATTTACTCAGTCTCCTAAGGGTCTCGACCCTTCTGTTTCCTTTCAAAGGAAAACTTTGTGCCCTCCTGGCAACCTTCTACTCAAAGCACACCTTGTTGAGCATTTTCTACAGAGTGTTCAACAACTCTGTGAGTATCTTCCTCTGATACTCTTCTCCCTGAACTCGACCAAGAGTTCTCTCTGTTCACACTTGCACTCACTCGATGCCCGCCTAGCAGAGCCCTACAGAGTTCTCAATGAATCTCTCTCTCTGAACTCAACACAAAGTTCTTCATGTGCACTCCTTGCACCTCTGCTAATGAAGTTTCAACGATATCTCTCCTGAGATTCTCTGAGGTTAACTTACCTCTGTTAACGGACTCCTTGTGGACAATGTGCACTGCTTGCACTCGAAAACTCAAAGAAGAGAAACAATTGAAACTTATTCAATACTTCACCAGTTTACACATTCAAACCAATCTGATTTAAGAAAACGTTTAGATTTCATTTTCTTTTCGAGCTCTTCTCTACTCTGTAATCATTTTCAGGCACTAGTCCCTTTCTCTCAGTCCCTAACCCATGTGATCACGGGTCGTGACCAAGTGCTAGATCAATAAGCGCTTACTCGAGCCTTCGGCCTTAGGCTTCGAAAGATTTCAAGGCACCACACAACAATCTCTCAGAGTTCCAGATTACCGAACTTGCGACATAGGGTAGACAAACCGTCCACGTCTACTCAGCATTCGATGGCTGACACTTACTATGGAACCTCAGGTGTTTGAGTTCCGGGTCTTCGGGTCTTCGAAACTTCGAAGCTTTGGAGGATCTCGCATCCACACATCCGAACTGTTAATATCCAAACATTCCCAATCACCTTTGGTGACGTCTTTACGTCACATCACTTAACATTTTCCAATTGCGGGGGCATGTGACAACGGTTTGGAGTAACCCGCCTTTCATCCCTCAATTCTTTTGACGCTAAAACATAACCCCTCGGTGAAACCGGGGTTTGGATTGCAGGACTACCTTGGAGAATTAACTCCCATGCAACTTGGGTCCCCGCAATCCCTCCTGGCCATCAATCTGGATGTATCATAATCAACTCCAGTGTGGGTCCTCCGATCTTTAACTACATTACATAACCTTGATCCCACTAGCCCTGTTCATACGACAAGCCACATGGCAGAATACTAGCGGTTGATACGTGGCCCGATTAGATGGGTGTTACACGTCACGTTCCATATGCAATTTCAATCTTCCACAGGTTCGAAACCCACTTACACTTGGCACACAACCCATGTGTCCACGTCACCTCCAGGTGATGTCATCATGACTCACCACTTCAGCTCTTCGGGAGCTTTCGCCCTTCACTACTGCGTTTCACCTTTCGACATTGGTTAATCCAATGATCGAGATCTCCTCTCTAGATCTACGGTGTAGATCCACTTCAGAGCTTTGGGCTTCGACCCTTCTCTTGTTTATGGAATCAGACTTCACTGAAGTCGTGAAGTC
The DNA here is from genome assembly GCA_009831015.1 of Picea engelmannii. Lineage (NCBI taxonomy): Eukaryota > Viridiplantae > Streptophyta > Pinopsida > Pinales > Pinaceae > Picea > Picea engelmannii. The sequence goes on along the minus strand of ML810744.1, from coordinate 113,060 downwards.
CGAAGTGATTCCAGGTTAACTCCTCTGCACCTTCCCCAGATCTGATGGTCGTAAGGAATTTCCCTTCCTTCCGAACAGATCCTATGGTGCAGAACATACTCTTTTACTCTACGGATTTCCAAAGGAATTCACGACTAACTACCTCGCAACATTACTAGATCTGACGGTCGTGAAGGATTATCCTTCTCTCGAACAGATCCTAAGGTCCACATTACTCTGCGGCCCAACACCACTTCTGTCATGGTTTTACGACACCGCTACTCCTCCTGAGCTTCATAACACGACCAAGGTAATTTCTTGGCACTCAGGAAGGTTCTGAGGTTCGAAATTGGTCCTCCAAACACAATTTCATCTTGAAACCTCGGGTCCAATGACCACTTATCCAACCCATCCAAGTTCAGCATTAAAACCTTGGCTCCGAACTCGAATTTTGTCTACTTCGACAACAATTATTTTGAAACTTTTGCTTCATTTTCCACTAGCATGGCCCATCTAGGCTTAGTATTGAAAACCATGCTCTGATACCAATTTGTAACATCCCCAACCATCAACCGGGCAATGCCACTACTCATCTCTGACTTAGTTATGATACCAAACTGTAACATCCCCGACCCTCCATAGAGATCGAGTAATGCTACCATTGTGGAACACACACACACACACACACATATATATAATATGCATTTTAATCGAAATAAAACACTTAATCACAATAATCCCAGAGTTATTGTTACCATTCAGATTCAAACAAGATTAACAATAAATCCAAATGCAACAGAACACATGATAACATTCAATCATCAGTAGCACAAACATGCATAACATATAAATTAAACACAGACTGATACTTATCTTTTAGCTGGAGTAAATCCACCTACTATGTGTAGACCTTCCACAAACCTCCCATCCATAGACCACACTACTCATCACGCTTAGTAGTGGGTCACCCTTGAGCTGGGACTAAGCTCCACCCAGGGCAAGGGAATCCTAGACTAGGCAAGGTCAACATGAAGACACACAGTTTATGAGGAAGGATTCTCTCCTAGGAGCCACTTATGCCCACTTCTCACAGACTCTCATTCCCCACATGCCTGTCCCACCCTAGGAGTATACACCTTCACTGTCACACATAATAGTCCATCAGTTGCTTCACCTCCCTTGCCTTGGGCTTCAACAACAGGCCAAACCGGAATTCTTAGAGCTCTGTAGCAGCTATGGGACCCCTTCCAGGAGAACTCACTTCCACAACACACTCTCTCACATGTAGAGAGTTTCCCATAGGCCTGGCAACCTACCTCTTTAACCACAACCGCCTCCCTCACCTGGRGAGAGTGTTGCACATAGGCCTGGAAACTTGCTTCTTCAGCTTCGTTCCAGYACAAGGAGAACAACAACAAGGCTCAGCAAGAAACAAATGATGGCARCAAACCACACTCAGCCAAGGGACTGCATGGCCACAACAACCAACAACTATAACACACRYGACACAKACAAGTATGGGATGCTCGRGCTTCACAGAAGAYGCRGGTCGACTTCATGGGTCTGATTTTCAGAGGTGCGCAGCTTATACAGAGGTGCGCAGMTTATACAGAGGTCCAATGCAGAGACAAAATGGTTTCTCGGGAAGGATTCCAGTGAACTCAGGCCAAACATGGAAGACTGGGTGTGCGAACTCACATGGAGGATGGCCAAATGACCAACAAACTACCAACACCATTTGACTCACGGGTTACTTGTTCTAGAGATCCATGATGGATGCCCCCYGGTTCACGGTTAGACAGTGGGTCGAGAATGGAGGACGAACCCCCAACACGGCTCAACTCATCARCTTTAACTTCATGTGCCTAGGTCGATACTTGTCTTCCTGGAGCTACATGCACCACATTTGCATTYGTTCCCCTTTCCCAGGAACTTAGGAAAACACTCATCAATTGTCCACCTTATCCTTTAGGAAATAATAATAAATTATTATCCCCTTTAGAGGTAAGCCCCCTAGCTTAGCCCCTAGGTCACACACTTAGCCTCCTCCCTTACCCAACCTTGTGGAAGCTTAGTCCCCCATCATTCTTTCTTCGTGGTCAGTCTGTACGCAGTGATGTTTATATTTTATTAATGCTCTGCATAATTACATATACAAAATCAAGCTCCTGACCTTTAACACCTAGGCTCTCTGTCCTAATCACCAAATAAGCCTCGTAGCTTATTATAAATCGGCTCACCAGCCTACAAAACATGTTTACTATACATATTATAACTGGGTTCATCCTTGGGGATATTACAAATGGCTCTTAGGTAGATAAGTAGGAGGAACTTGAAAAAATTCTAGAAAAATCTAGTATCACCTCATGGATGCACACAATGAAGAACACCCATCACTAGGGGGAGAGGAAAAAGAGGAAGATGGCTTAGAAGAGAGGCTACCCAAGAAAATTGGTTAAAAGTCAACCATAGAAAATGTGAATAAGCCATAGCTAGAGACAAAGTTATAGGTGACCAATCAACCTTGGACAGGACCATTGCAATGGGTTTTAGAATAATTATAAATCTAAGATCTTCAACATCGTCTCAAGGTGATGCAACCAAACCCTAGTTTAAATAATGAATACAATCTCTTGTAATAGCATAGGGTTAGGGAGTAGGTACAAAGGGGAAGCATTGAGGGACATCATCTAAGAAGAGAAACCCCAAATCCTTCTACTCCTAGAGACAAAGATGGAGGCATGTGAAGCCATCCTAATATGTAAAAAACAATGGCATGCAAGTGAAGGAATAATAGTGAGTTTTCAAAGTGCTTTAGGAGGGATATGCACAATTTGGAATAGCTCCTCATTGCAACTCATTTTTTATTTCAACAAATACCATTGGATTCTAGCAAATTTTGTCCATCTCCAATTTGGAAAAAATTTAATCTTTTCACTGTATACATGTCAATGACATATAAAGAAAAAAAATCTTGTTGGAACTCATTCTGATCTCTATGCAATTAAGAGGAATATTAAAATAACATAGTAAGAGGAGACTTCCATGTTATTCTGTATAACAAGGAAAAAAAGAAGAGGAAATATCATAAGGGACCCATTCAGGGAAAGGTTGGAAGACCTGGTCTCTGAATGGGACCTAGTGGATATCAAGCCATCCAAATGGAAATACACTTAGTTAAATAAAAGATTAGGCCCTAGACACATAGAAGCAAGGTTGGACAAGTTCTTAGTTCACAATGACTTCTTATTCAAGGACTATCTTATTGCATCAAAGATAATCCCTTCAACAGTTTCTGATCAAAAGTTGATCATGTTGGTATTAAAGGATCTTCCTAACTTTGGTCCTCTTCCTTTTAGATTTAATTATATGTGGGTGCAAGGTTCAAAGGAATTGGAGGTCATTTCCAAATCTTTTCATACCTATATCATGAGCTCCCCATTGCACGGTTGGGAGAAAAAGCTAAAATTTGTGAAGTTGACCCTCAAGAATTGGGAAAAATACACATTCTTGTCCCCAAATTCTGTGAAATAGTTGCTTTAATCCAAAATCAAGGTGGTTTAGGTGAGGTTGGAGTCTGAACAAGTTAAGAATTGTCGCAAGTTGAACTTAAAATATGTCAAAACCTTCACAAGGGTATAAGGATGGAAGAGGAAACTTGGAGGCTTAAGTTTATAAGCCTCTTGCTAAAATCCAAAGATCGCAATACAACCTTTTTTCACTGCCAAGCCAAATAAAGGATGTAGAGAAATAATATCCAAGAGATCACTCTCGAAGATGGAAGAAGGGTGAAAGACTTTCAAGGAATTAAATCAGCAGCTAAGAATTATTTTGAATCATTATATATTGAGCAGGATGGAGCAAATCCGGAGGTAACAACAGATATGATCAGTAATATCCCCACCCTCCTAACCCTTGAAGACAACGAAGATCTCCTAAAGATGATAGATGAACCTAAACTCTTCAATGCAATTATAGCCTTGAACCAGACAAGGCACTAGGGCCAAATGGATTTACCATACACTTTTACAAAGCCCATTGGAACTTGATTAAGCATGATTTTAAACATATGCTGCAATACATTTAGAAATCCTTTAGACTAGGAGGCAATACCAATTCTTCCTTCCTAACCCTTATCCCAATGGGAGAAAATATGTCTTCCTTCTCTAGTTTCCTCCACATTTCATTGTGTAATGATTCTTATAAAATCATGACGAATATTATGGAAAATAGTTTAAGGAAGGTGCTCCCAAAACTCATCTCAAATAATCAAGGGGGTTTCATGCAAAAAAAAGACAAATTGTAGAGAACATCATCATGGTTCAAGAGGCCATTCATTCTAGCAGAGCCAACCAAATATGAGGCATGATCATCAAAAGAGACATGGAAAATGCTTTCAATAGGGTAAGACATTATTTTTTATTTTATGTCGTGCATAAATTTGTTTCTTACCCTTATGTAATCAAGTGGATTGTAGCTTTCATAAGTTTGTCATGGATAGATATATTGGTTAATTGTAGACATGCAATTGTTTTTCAAATAATAAGGGGGTTGAGGCAAGGCTTTCCTTACTCTACATCCTAATGGAAAAATCCATGAGCATAAAATTGGAGAACAAAACGTCAACTCAAAAATCTTCCAAGAATAAAAATTCTAAGAGGGGTAAAGAGTATTAATCACTCTCAATTTATTGATGACACCATCCTTCTAGGAGGTGCATTCATTATTATTGCAGCCCAGTTCAAGAAAGTCTTGGACTCTTTCATATGTGCTTGAGGAGGGAAAATAAACAAGAAAAAAGTCAATTTTTTGGGTGAAATATAAGCCATCAATGTCTCCAAAATATTTCCAGGATTTTGTAGTTCCCCTTTCAAGAGAAATGGTCTCCGTTCAAGTATTTAAGTATGTTTATTTCTCTTAGAAAACCCTTAGCTCAATCTTGTCAGATCATTTTGGACAAAGTTAAAAACAAATTCTATCAATTTGCATCACAATGGTTGAATCCAGTTAGACACATCATCCCAATTAAATCAATTCTCACCGCTCTCCCAGTTTTTCAATGTTCAACTCTGCTAGCACCTGTTGGGATTATGCACTAGATAGTGAAAGAAATCAAGGAATTTTTGTGGTAGAGAGGGAAGTCTAACACAAAAAAAATCATTTGATATGTTTGTTAGTGGTTAGAGCTCCCAAATATAGAGGAGGACTAGAAATTAGAGACCCTATGCTTCTAAATCTTTCATTTGGGGGTGTGGGGAGAGTTTGGAGGTTGATCATAGGAAGGGTGGGTTGGTGGAAAAAAATTATTGTGGAAGAAGTACTGCAATGGGGTTAGAAAGAGATGTATAGAAGGGGAATAGGAAAAATAGAGAGGATATCATGCTTGGAGGCTCATTAAATCAACAATTCCGTTAATTTGTTCAAGGCTCACATGTGTACCTAGGAATGGGAAAGCAATAAGGATTTGGAAATACATCATAATGGGTAATCAACCTTTGGAGAGAAAATTGGATATTTTTCCTTTGAAATCTTGTCTAGACGAGAGGAATCTAACCACTCTTTTTGACATTTTCAGGTGGTCTTGGAACTCGGGTAGTTGGTTGGGTTGTTATTTTGAAGATCCTATATTTCATGTGAGGCCCCTTATCCCTAACATGCTTAACAATATTAAGGGTTGTGCTCCTCTGGATATTTAGATGTAAGATCAAAGAGGGTGGGGAACCTCAGATTAAAGTGTTAAGGAGGGTTATCTTCATCAACTACTCCCCCTTCTGTTGCCTCAATGCTCTCACATTTGGAATAAGGTATGGCATTATGAGGAACTCCATAAAGTAAATGATTTTTGTTTGCTAATGGTGCATGGGAGAATCTTGATTTCCAAGTTCGAGGTCTATCTTTTGCAAGTATGTGTTATCCCCCATTTCTAGGGATAACTAAGGAGATGATGTCTTGAGGCCCTTAGGTTGTAGACATGGAGTTCTGAGGGATAGATTGACCCATGATGTCCACTTACACAGATGGAGACCCTCTTCACCACCATAATTATCTGGTTTGTCATGATGGCATCCACCAGATCAACCTTGTTTCTGATAAGACAATGGCTCTTTCTCCATGAGGTACAAGTTAGGTATTGTGGTAAGTGTCACTTTAATACTTGAGGCATTTGAGTATGTTTCATTTAAATCTTTTTTTGATTATAGAATGTCTGCTTGTAAATTATGCTCTTTGCCTTGTTTCACCTTGGTGGTTGACATTGTGCGCTAGTAAGTGGTCACCCTTGGAGAAAGGTTTCCTATTGGGATGTCTCCTTGATGATTCATCATACCATTTCCGATCATACTTATCATTTTTCACACTTCATCCTTTTCATCTCCTTATCTTTTGGGATGTTCGGGTGTACTAACCCAAGAAAGGATTCTACCTCATTTCATGGGAAGAAGGGGATGAAGGCAAAGAGGGAATGTAGTTGGAAAAGGATAAAGCCAAAATTATAACCTTCTAGATGCTTGCCCAAAGAGGTCTTGAGAATAATGAAACATTTCTCTTAAAATAATTGAAGCCCCGCAAAAGCAAATTTCACATTTATAAAGGTCCCACTTGATGAGGGATCTACACAAGTGCTTTATACCCTTTTCTTTACCCATATGACACTATGTGTGCCTCCGACTTCAAGTGACATCATGGTATTGTCTTCAAGTCTTATGTTACCCATTTGGAGTACCCAATTGTTCTGGACTATAATTAATTAATGGAAAATAATGGGCTTGGAAAAAGGTTACATTGAAAATGAAGGTGCCTTACACCCTCTACAAAGGCACCCATAAATGAGATAATACAAACCCTTGTATGTCATGAACTAGAGGCCCAAAAGTCTTTCCCCCATCCATTCCATATTCCTTACATGGCTTGTAGAGGGTCCACCTAGGAAACACCCCTTGACTTGAGGAATGACTCACCCAATAGGTCACCTTGACAACCCTCTGTTATAACCCTAAATTCCACCATACATGCATACCTGGCATCAGGCCCTCTTACTTACCATTTTTTCCAAGCCATTACTGAGAAGCTCTTCTTAAAAACATTATTTTTGAATATGTATGCACCCTGCACCATTACTGCCTGCATACACACGCTTGATGAACCATTACAACTCACGTACGTATGCTAGTTGCACCATTACAACCCGCGTATACTCACAAAAGTTGTAAAAAATAAAAAGTTGCAAAGAATTCGTTGAGATTACGGGCTATTGGGTAGTTTTCCAACTATCCCACCGCCTATAGCCAATCACCCAACCGAATAACCATCATTTATGTGATATAAAAGGAGGTGTTGGGGTGTCATTCAAAATCTAAGCATAAGAACAATTAAGCTCTGCCCATTTCACTTTCCCCCCTTTCCCAAAAAATTTGTAGCCACATTGTGAGTTTTGAGCTAGAATTCCCTATTCTTTCCTTTTCCCTCATTCATAAGCTTATGTCATTTCCCTAGAGATAATTTTGAGAGGAGAAAGATACGTGGAAGCACAGTTGGAGCTTGGTGAAGAGGAGCTCGAACCAGGTTTGAGGAGCAATCGTCGATCTCATTGTAAGTAACTTTGTGAAATTAATAAAAAGGAATACTTTTTCTGTCCCAGATATGATGTGTTCAATCTTTATGTTTGATTTATATTTGATTATGACATCTAACCCACTAACTCATATATAAGATGCATGCTCCTAGTTCTTTGTTTGTCTGTTTATGAATACAGGTTGACCTTGGGAGGAGATTTGTAGTCGAGGAACAACAGAACACAAAAGGATCGACACTGGACGCGGAGTTTAAGGTAGAGTTACCATATCCTTTTACCTTGTGTTTTATGCATGAATGTGGGGTGTATTTGGGGTATTTGTTAAAGAGTAGGAGACTTTAGATGGCTAGATCTGCCTACATGTTGAACCCTAGTGTAGTCCATAGGGGGGTTTTCCCATTATAGTAGAATTGGCGACCATACTAGGGAAGCCTCTAGGGTTTTCAAGGGATATCGTTTTGGGTGTTTTAATTGGTTTTGATTACCTCTTTGAGTTTTCTATAAGTTGTTGTGTATTTGAGGGATTTTGTTCTGCCATACCAATACTCCATGCCTTGTTATCCTTGACTATTAGTTTTCTTTTTGAGAAGTTATAGAGGTGTACACGGCTTGCAGTGGGTCTGCATGCCATTTTTTCCAAGCCATTACTGAGAAGCTCTTCTTAAAAACATTATTTTTGAATATGTATGCACCCTGCACCATTACTGCCTGCATACACATGCTTGATGAACCATTACAACTCATGTACGTATGCTAGTTGCACCATTACAACCCGCGTATACTCGCAAAAGTTGTAAAAAATAAAAAGTTGCAAAGAATTCGTTGAGATTACGGGCTATTGGGTAGTTTTCCAACTATCCCACCGCGTATAGCCCATCACCCAACCGAATAACCATCCTTTTTGTCATATAAAAGGAGGTGTTTGGGTCTCATTCAAAATCTAAGCATAAGAACAATTAAGCTCTGCCCATTTCTCTTTCCCCCCTTTCCCAAAAAATTTGTAGCCACATTGTGAGTTTTGAGCTATAATTCCCTATTCTTTCCTTTTCCCTCATTCATAAGCTTATGACATTTCCCTAGAGATAATTTTTAGAGGAGAAAGATACATGGAAGCACAGTTGGAGCTTGGTGAAGAGGAGATCGAACCAGGTTTGAGGAGCAATCGTCGATCTCATTGTAAGAAACTTTGTGAAATTAATAAAAAGGAATACTTTTTCTGTCCCAGATATGATGTGTTCAATCTTTATGTTTGATTTATATTTTATTATGACATCTAACCCACTAACTCATATATAAGATGCATGCTCCTAGTTCTTTGTTTGTCTGTTTATGAATACAGGTTGACCTTGGGAGGAGATTTGTAGTCGAGGAACAACATAACACAAAAGGATCGACAATGGACGCGTAGTTTAAGGTAGAGTTACCAGATCCTTTTACCTTGTGTTTTATGCATGAATGTGGGGTGTATTTGGGGTAGTTTTTAAAGAGTAGGAGAATTTAGACGGCTAGATCTGCTTACATGTTGAACCCTAGTGTAGTCCATAGGGGGGTTTTCCCATTATAGCAGAATTGGCGACCATACTAGGGAAGCCTCTAGGGTTTTCAGGGGATATTGTTTTGGGTGTTTTAATTGGTTTTGGTTACCTCTTTGAGTTTTCTATAAGTTGTTGTGTATTTGAGGGATTATGTTCTGCCATACCAGTACTCCATGCCTTGTCAGCCTTGACTATTAGTTTTCTTTTTGAGAAGTTATAGAGGTGTACACGGCCTGCAGTGGGTCTGCATGCATACATACGCACCCTACCTTTGGACAACCCACGTACATACACAGGCTCCTTAAGTGTCAGTAGTGTGACTGTGTCAAGAAAGTATTTCTTCAAGAAGAGGTAGTTAACCTCTTCCTTGATTGAAGTCATACTTCTCAGGGGTTTTCTTGATCTAGTCCTGGTCTTTGTTGTTACAGTCTTTAGCCTGGGTTTGATGTCATTTAGCTTATTTGTTTGTCAAGATTTCTTGTGTTTTCTTAGTAAGGGTTTGAGACGAGTTTGTGAGTCTTTTCTGATCAATCTGTTTAGTATTGTCAGTGACTCCCTATGATCCCTAGTAGACCTGAAGTCAATTTTTGGTCCTGTCTTGTCTTCACTTTTTCCTTTTCACTTGCTTTAGAAGAAAAGAAAAAGAAGGTATCTGAAGTTTCTTATTTTGAAGCATAAGAAAAAAGATTTCATTTTGTTTTTTGTTTGGTAAGTAGTTAGGTTAGTTGTCTTTTCTTATCAGGAGAAAGAGTGCTTTCTTAAGTTCTTTATTGAATGCTTAGGACACTTAAGTATCTCGTAGTCGAGTGAAATATTGTTTTGGTTTTTTCTTTTAAAAGATCTTAGAAAAATTAGTTACGAAAATTTGGTTAAAGAGTGTAAATTTGCAAATCTTTATTTGTTAAAAATAAGTAGTTTTCTTTTAGTTTCATTTAATTCTCTTCTCTTTCGTCTCTTAAAATACACCACTAGTTTCATTTTGGTGTCCTTGACTTTAAGACAAACCACTTAAAATTAATGCTTAATTAAAATTTATTAGGCTTCATGTTTGTAGGGTCCATCAACTAGCCTAGGCTAGAGCCTTGATTTAGGTTGGAGACGAAACTCTTCAAGGCTATAAAACAAACATACGAGTCTATGCTAGGGAGTGTAAAAAGTCTAGTAAATGTGAAAGTTATCTGGGACCCCCCTCTAACTTAGGGGATAAACACGAGGTCACATGCAAAAAGGTAGCGGAGATAACCCCTCCAAAGTCAAACCAAACTTACTGGGGAATGCATATAGAGGACTTGTCTTGGGATTCTGTTGATCACATTTTCCATGGAGCTTCATGGGTCTCGAATCCGTTTGAGGTCCTTAGTCGTCTTTTGAAACACTTTTTTTCGATACCCTTGATAGGTTTCGGGCTTGATACCCTGCGCATTGCGGTCCACCCGACTGTCGACTGTACCCGCTTGGCGACTATTCGCGCGCTAGCAACCTAGTTGCCTTTATTTTAGTGACTTACACATTGTCTACAGGGGTATAATGCGGTACCTAGGATAGACATCGGGCCACGCTTTGTAGAGTATACCCAAAGGGTTCTTCCATATTCGAGTTGCACTTACACCGGTAAGTTGCTATAGTGTTGATTGGTGTAACTGTTCTTCCAACTAGCTAGTGGATTGATTGCTTTGTCTCATAGGAACTCTTTCTAGTGTGTGCTGGTTTTCAACATTAGTAAAAGTCCTAGTGTGTCGCTGGTCTTCTCACAAAGTGGAAGATCAAAAGCTGCACTGGTCATGAAGGCTTCAAGGCCTATCGTCGGTTGAATTGGAGCCACCCCCACCACTGCGAAGGTGATGAATTGACCAGCAAGGGTCATTTGAGGTGATCGGGTCGTAGGAAACTATACTTGAGCCATCCCCGAGAGAAGAACTCTTGCATATGGAGGAGCCTACTGTTTCTGACCTTGGAGCAGAAGCTCTTGAACATTATAACCCTCTGATCACTAACTTGTCGGCACAAGTTTTGATACAAGTTGTCCCCCCAAGGATAAATCATCATGAGAACCATATAGTTTTACAAGAAATGATAGAAGAAAACGTTGCTACTTTGTCAGGGAGTCCTCACACTCCCTCTACGGTTACCACTACAAGAGGTGTTCCACCTCCTAACCCACCTTCGTCGATCCGGACCACCATGGTCTCGACTGCCTCTACTTCGGGTAGTGGTCTGATTCCATCTATGGCAGTGATCACCGCTCCATTCACTCAGAGTGTGGCAGGCCCTCCGTTCTCATATGGGATGCCTGACTTTTGATACGAACTATGTCTTGTCCTACTCCACCATACAGACCTTGGGTTTGGGGGCAAGGAGCTCTAACACTCCTCTGCAAGGGTCCATGAGGGGAACTTCAGCCCCCTATAATGCTTTCCCTTATAGTGGGGGTCATATACCTCCATCACCCCCCTCGCTAGGCGGTGCTCCCCAGCAGCCCGCTTGGCCGAACATGAACTACAACTTGTTTGGAGCAGGTAGTCAAGGACTTTCTTCCAACACCACACTGGTGGGTTCTTTTTCATTCTCTTTGTTCGATGTGCTTGGTAACAACACATTCTCATCAGCTGCCATCTCGGCTGGGAGCAACCCTGGTTTTGGATCACAAAATCATGTGTAGGGTACTATTCCTGCACAGGGGGAAAACACCTCTCAAGGACCCTGAAATCTGTGGTAGGGATTGATCCCCTCGTCAGGGATGTCGACTAGGGGAACCCCCTTCCATGGCCAATGGAACCCTGGGCAAGGCTCACATGGCCAATGGAACCCTGGGCAAGGCTCAGTACCTATGCTTGTCGGATCGGTAGGGGGAAACCCTTTCCAGAACCTTTGGAACAAAACGTCGGGAGAAATCCCTTCTCAGCCCACAATGACCAATTACGAGAGTCATTTGACGACGTCTCAATAAGCGCAGTATCCATACGCTGGCCATGACCATGGTTTTTACCAGAATCCTGGTCAACAACCTAACTTTTCCTGGAAACCTAGTGCTAGCCAAATTCCAGGCTCCTTTCCTTCTGTACATACTCAACATCCCAAGCTACCTTTTCTAGCAACATTGCATTTTCCAAACTTGTCAATATTGTTAAACGACCCAATTTGTCACGATCCTCATTGGCCTCCCATGCTGACCAAGTTTCCCTTGGACATTTCAAAGTTCGAAGGTAATCCTAACGAATATCTAGGCGATCATGTGACCACCTTTCACCAATGGTGCATGTCCAACTCGTTGAGAGATGACTCCATCCAGTTGCATATGTTTCAATGCACTCTTATCAGGAGTGCTGTGAAATGGTACATCGAGCTAGACCACTCAAGATACTCTACTTTTGGCGAATTGGCAATGGTTTTTCTAAACCATTTTCAATTACCTATGAGATACGATGCCGAGGCTGAGTTGCTGGCCAACTTTGAGAAAACAAAGGTTGACCATATCTCAGATCACATCTGAGAATGGAAACGTCAAGAGAGTTTGATAAAAGTACCAGTTCCACTAGCATTCCTACTGGAGTGGTTCCTTATGTCTTTGGTACCTCAGTTATCCAAAGACATAGCAACGTTGAGATTGTTTTCCATGGAAGAAGCGATAATGAGAGATCAACAGTGAGAACTGATATACTCTCAGTCTGGTTTACTTTGGGAAGTTTTTCCAGATGCACTGCAGTCCATTCTTGACAAGACCAGACAGAAGTTTGGACCCTGTGTCGATGGTATTCTTGGTTCAACACAAGCAAAGCCCGATGATCAGTTGTCGAATCAATTGCAATAGTTTTTGATACAAAAGACAACGGCTTGCCAAACTACTCGTTCAGATGATCCCCCTACTCAAACGTTGGATGTACACAGTGTGCAATCGACAAACTCGAAGGCCAACCAACAGGTTGATGGAAAGAAGAAACAATGAAAGAAGAGTAAGGGGGATAAGAAACCCACCAATAATGCTACTGGGGGCAACACAGAGAAAATAAATTCAAAGTATTTGTGTAACCTTTGCATGGAAGACCATCTGACTCACTTGTGCCCTCGGCTTGTATAGGCCCAAACATTACTAGCATAGAAACAACCTATTGTGTTAACAAACCCATTTCCACATGGGAAAAATTTAACTCAATCCTTTGCGAATGTAGATGGGGGCAGTCAGGGACCCCCTTTGTCGTCTAGTAATGCCTTGACCTTGAATGTTTATATGTTGAAAGGTGATGCCCACATAGTGACTAGGACACACGATTATGGAATTACAAACACTTCTGAGAAGGGTAAAGAAGCCGAAAACCCATCTGTTCCTCTCTAGATCGAGAAGACGTTGGGAGAAACAATGACATACATCCTGAAAGGGGCGTTTAAGAAAGATTCCCACAATCCAAACAGGAAGGCTGCCCAAAACAACTCTGTGGTGGAGGATTTGTCACAAAACCCTTGCACAATGTCTGCTTTGGAGGTCCTCTAGAGCTGCCCTTCACAGAGAAAGGCTCTGTTAGTTTCCTTAGGATCTGCCAAGACTTGTAATCTGGGAATGATCATGCTTGATACAACCAACTTGAAACATCGTCTCTCATACCACGTCGCATTTTAGATAGTAGTGGATTACACCACCAAATCATTTACCCGGAACATTTTACGCACAATGGTTGATGAGGGTGCCTCGACATGCGTGATGTCATTGGTGTGTTGGAAGGCCATTGGCCAACCCATTTTGTCTCCGTCACCTACTCTTCTTACAACTTTCGATGGTTGTTCATTCAAACCACATGGAATCATTCATTCTTTCATCGTGCAACTAGGAGGAAAGATCATGTGCGTCGAAGTTGAAGTGGTCGATGCACCTCTCGACTACAACCTCTTGTTAGGAAGGAGTTGGACCTATTCTATGCATACAGTGGTCACCACATTTTTTTGGGTCTTGTTGTTTCCACATGAGGGTCGGATTGTATCCATTGATCAGTTGTCTTTCTCACATCCTGAACCTTCATCGGGGGCATCCACGGTCCGAATGATTGATAATACATAGCCTGATGTCGTCAATATAGGGGTTGGTTTATGCCTTCCTTTGATGGGTACTTTCGATTACCTGCCTTCGTCAAGCGATGTCAAGTTCATATCGACTGTCCCTAACCAGCATAAGGCTGAAATATTTCAAGTGATTTCATTTCATATGACTTACTTTAACAATCCGTGGACTCTTCCTTCCCCATCAGCCATGATGGAAGGGACAGGGCAGCATGGCATGGCCATGCCTTTTTCTGTGACAAATTTTGCATACTCTATGATCCAGCAAGCTTCTGCCGACTCCGATCTAACTCCCACATAGAAGTTAGATCTAGTTTTCGAGCCTACCTAGGCTCAAGGTTCCCTTGCCACTACCGATTCCTTAGAATTGGTCTTTCCCTCTGACGAGGTGATTATAGAGGCATTGACTAGTCCAAACAAACCCTGGGATGATCTCCATCATAGATATTATTTTCTCCCAGAGTTAGGAAGAATTGAGGCGGGTGAATTCATGTTGACTATGACTAGAGATAGGTATTGTCCTATCAATCCTTTGGCTACGCATGCAGTTTAAATCGAAGGTAATATGGAAACCATCACTAAAATGATACCTATCGATATCTTCAGAACCCCTGGAGTTGTGGAGAATGTCTTCGTCGAAGCAGACCTCTCCCTCGAGGAGATTCGAATCTATACTGATTTATTTAAAGAATTTTGCGACGCTTTTGCCTGGTCTTACGAGGAAATGCCAGGAATTGATCCAAGAATCGTCGAACATGAAATAACGACTTACCCTGATGCCAAGCCGGCCCAACAGAAGCTTCGTCCAGTTAATCCTCGGAAAGTAGCAACTATTAAGGCTGAAGTAGAGAAACTACTCAAAGTTGGTTTCATCTACCCCGTCCAATTGACTCAATGGGTGTCAAATCCCATTCCAGTCAACAAAAAGTAGGGAACGATTCGCGTATGTACGAAATTCTGTGATTTGAATAAGCCCTATCCAAAGTATAATTTCCCCACCCCATTCATTAACCAGATCGTCGATGAATGGGCAGGTTGTGAGGTCTTTTCTTTCATAGATGGTTTTTCGGGATAGAATCAGATTCAGATTAAGCCTAAATACAAACATAAAACAACATTTAATATGTTCATGGGGTACATTTTCTTATCAGAAGATGCCTTTTGGCCTGAAGAACGTTGGAGCCACTTTTCAATGGGCCATGTATTTTTATTTCCATGATCTCAAACACATAGTCAAGGCCTATCTCGATGATTTAGCATCACGATCTCATAAGAGAGTTGATCATCCCACGCACCTCCGAATTATCCTTAAGCGATGTCACTACTATCGGATTTGCTTGAATCCTAACAAATGCAATTTTCACATGATGTCAGGTCGTCTTTTAGGTTTTATAGTTTCGACAACAGGGATCATGGTCAATCCTCTAAGGGTTGAGGCGATAGTTCAATTGCCTCCCCCATGCATAGTCCCTCAACTTCAAATTTTACAAGGAAAAGCCAATTTTCTTCAGCGTTTTATCACAAACTATGTCGATATCAGTAAAGGGTTTATGCATTTATTAAAAAAGGGTGTCCCTTTTCATTGGGACGAAGCTGCTCAACGCTCATTCAAAGTGTTGAAACGTTCCCTCACATCTTCCCCTCTACTTCGACCACCCAATTATAACAAATATTTCTTATTGTATTTGGTCGCGGCAGAGTGAACCATCGATATGGTCTTGGTTCAAGAGGATGATCTACTTGAAGAACATGTGATTTATTACCTGAGCCAAGGCCTGGTTGGACCAGAACTCAACTACTCCCACATTGAGAAGCTTGCATTGGAAACAGTACATCTTTCCATCGATTCCATCATTATATCTTGTTTCTTCAGACCACCGTCATTTTCGTTGTGAATCTGTTCCAATACGTGTTGACATGATGCATAATCGGTAGAAAGATCAGTATATGGATTTTTATCCTCCAAGAATTTGACTTGGATTTCATTTCTACAAAATCTGAGAAGTCATTGGTCTTTGCAGAACTTATCTCGGAACTTACGATCGAGTCAGGTGATGTTACGCCCTAAGAATCACCGATTAAAGGAGATATTTTTTCTGATTTCATCTTAAGACCCCTGGTATGGAGATATACTAGTCTATCTCCAGACTTTGAATTTCCCCACCTCAGCTTCTCGTGATGATTTTCGATGTATACGCCATCAAGTAAAAAACTATCTCATACTCGAGGAAACTTTGTATTATCGAGGTGTAGATTGCATCCTTCGTCGGTGTATCACTCATGAAGAAGTGGAGCTCGTTCTTAATGACTGCCACACTTGAGCATGTGGTGGTCATTTGTCTAGGTTGGAAACATCCCAAAATATTCTACGAGACAATTACTTTTCACCGACGTTAATCAAGGATTTCATTGAATCGGTCAAGAAGTGCCACTTGTTTTAGATCTTCTCTCAGAAGATGAGGGCACACCCCGCTTCTATGTTTCTCGTCATTACAATTGGCCCCTTCACTAAGTGGGGGATTGATTATACTACATGTCACCCCCCTTTAACCAGGGGGCACCGTTATATCATCATAGCAGTAGACTACTTTAATAAGTGGGTCAAATCTATGCCAACATTCAATTATGATGGCGAGACAACAACTCTCTTTTTGTTCAATCAGATAATAGTAAGGTTCGACATCCTGAGGGAGATTGTCTCTGACCATGGAAGTCACTGTCAGAACAAAATGATGTATGAGTTAACTTCAAATCTTGGGTTGATGCAAGAGAATTTATCACCTTACTACCCACAAGTGAATGGTCAGGTGGAAGCTGTGAATAAGTCCCTCAAGACTATTCTGCAGCGAACGATCAATTCGGCCAAGTCAAATTGGAATTTTTTGTTGTACTCAGCATTATGGGCCTACCGAACGTCTATAAAGAATGTAACCAGTTTCTCACCTTTTCAACTCGTTTACGGGTTGGAAGCAGTCTTGCCAATAGAGTTCCAAATCCCATCTCTTAAGTTGGCAGTACAGTTATTGCCAGACACTTCATCGCTTGAGGAATTCTTATTATATCTCGAGCATCTCGATGAGCATCGTCGTGATGCAACCTTGGCTAACGAGCCTCACAAGAAAAAATTCAAGTCTCAATATGATCATCTTGTTCGTCCTTGGAATTTTTCTGAAGGTAACCTTGTCCTGGTCTATGACCAAGATAAGGATCCCCTAGGGGCAGGCAAGTTCAAACCCATGTGGTTCAGACCTTTCATCGTCAAGGAAGTATTAAAGAAGGGAACTTATCATCTGGTTGACTTTGAAGGGAAATCCCTAGTGGAGCCTAGAAATGGGCTCTACGTCAAGAAGTATTACTCATAGGTGGGTCGCCTTGGGTGACTTCTTGTACATATGTATAGTTCTTATACAGTTTAGTTTTTGTCTTTTTGTTTTATGGATGTGTCATTTTTTATGTCATATTTTTCACTGTGGCATATGTCAAGTGAAGTAGAGGTGTTCATTGGGTTCGCAGACGGTGCTAGATGACACACTCGAAGGCTTGCTTCCGCAGCTTGGGTGATCTTCATATCTCAAGGCCAATTGCTATCTTCTGGAGGTATTTGTTTAGGTGACACCAAAAACAATGTTTTTGAATACAACGCAATAATAGAGTTGTTTCGTGACGCTTTGTTGCATGGTATCTCTCATCTCCAGGTCTACTTAAATGTATAGATGGTTGTGTCACAGTTAAGTGGGGTTTATCGCATTTATGATCCTACTCTACACCGACGATTCCTTAGGGTACATCTCTTAGAATGAATATTTGATTACATTATGTATATCCATGTTCCTAGGAGATTGAATCAAATCACAGATACTCTAGCTAATCATGTATTAGATTGGCATATTGCACACACATAAGAAAAATCACACACATACACATGTAAATACATTTGTAAATAAATGTAACCCATAAGACATAAAAGATGTAAATACACACACACACACACACACACACACACACATATATCTAAAGTCTCGGAGTACATAGGTGGGCGCAAGCACCTAAAAAATATGTCTAGTATACATCGTGGGGCTTATGCCCTAAAAAATATACAAAAATTTCTCTCGGCACGTAAGGGGTCCATCCTAAGCTAAGGGTGGGGCTTGTTGGCCTTGCCATAGTGAACCACGACGTTTTCCAAATGTTGGAAGAGTTGGACCCAGGTCCGGGGCACCCCAACTACGTGAGGTTGCATCGATGGTGGGAGATCATCGATCTCTTCCATAGGGACTACATGAGTCAGCGTGGTGAGGTTCCGCTCCACCCGTCTCAAAACTCTCTCAGCCTCTCTGGCTGGAGGTCCCCTTGCTACTGCTGGTCTGGTGACTATGGCTGGTACTGCCTCTAGTCGTGGATGTCGTCTGGTCCTCGAAACTACTGTTGGACGCACTGGTTCCACATCTGTACATAAACGAATACATAGTTGTCAGATACTATGATTCCCATAAAAATGATATATATAAAAAAAGAAACAAAAAATTAAATAACATTAAACAAAAAACATACTTATCTCTCCTCTCTCTGCTTCGGGAGGTATGGGCATGTCTGAGTCCCTGTAAAAGTTGATTCTGGCATATGGGTAGTCCTCTATCGTCAGAATCTGCTATGCCCACCAGTTAAAAAAGTTATTGTTAAAGGCCTCTATGGTCCTTCCTCCCCCTGTCGTGGTAGCAATGCTGCCCATCTACACACTGCTAATTGAGGCCTCATGCCCTCACACTGTCTCTCATGGACTGAGACTGGGTTCTCTTGAAGAAGAAGAATGAACATAAAATGGTCCCAAATCCAAAGTTCTTGTTGTTCCACCCACGACACTCGGTGAGTTGTTTCTTCATGCAATCTAGCATGGTCATGCTCTAGTCGAATATCCGTGCATTCTAGCACTGCAATGCACAATACATATGCACCTGGGAAGCCTAATGTAAGGGCACGGATCCAATGATCCACCCAATAAGTAGAACTATCACTTTCAGTGATAGTTTAGTGATCTTGTTTATTGGCACCTAAAAACCTACTTTCTTAATGTCAGCCTCACAATGTAATCCGATCAACTCAACAATGTTATGAGGCCTGAGGGGAAAAGCCCGTAGGTTGACTGGTTCACCTCTCCTCGAGAGGCCATTTAGAAAGTAAATGTCTTCAGTAGTTGGAGTCAACGAATTCCCCTCAAGCATAAATGCCTTAACGTCAGGGTGCCAATAATCCACTAAGGTGTTCAACAGCCTAGGTTGTGCCCTTATAAATGGACACTAGTAGAACTTCCACAAACTGCATTGCCTCAATGTGGCTATAGATGCAGGGTCCTCATCGAATAACATATCAATTTCTTCATGCACTCTCTCTCTCCAATGGACATACATCCTGCAAAATGACAAGTTCAAAGGGGAGTTAACTCCTGTATTTTCAATATTTTCAAAGTTCTTGAGGGTGTACGTGGGTTGTATCGGGAACAATCGCATATCCACATGGGAATATTGTTTTCTTCTTGCGGGCATACACGGGTTGTCCAAGAACAACTTGCGTACATGCAACTCCACCCCTTTTTAGGAGTATGCGCCCCCCCAACAACCAAAATAAAAGAAAAAAAGAAGTATTGAAATGCAAGAGGGGTTGATTTGTACTTACTTGGTCTGAGCAGAAGTTCATTTCATCCTCTAAATCTCCCAGAATCAACTCTTTTAGAAAAGGGGTGTTTTTTTCTTTTTGGTCAATTCTCAAATTGCAATGGTGATAATGAGTTGCCAACTTCTATTTATACATGTTTTTTGACCTTTTTATCATTTTTTGGACTCTTTTATCGGTTTTTTTCTGGCTTGAAAATCAATTAACATGGTTCTTGACTTTCTCATTGGATGTCACGATACACTTCACTTTTGGTTTGGAAAACTTTTTGGGAGATGGGTCACTTTTTAAAGATTCTTTGGTAAAAGTTGTTTTTCCAACATTTTTCATTTAAGTTAGGATTCCACCTCCACTTTTTGCATCTCGTTGTCTTTTCCGCTTTGCCATAGGATCGATCCCATTGAATTGTGACACAAAAACATCATTTATTCTTTAGAAGTGTCATAATTTAGTGGTAGAGCCTACCTCTACATGGATTCCCTAGGTGGATCCTGGATGCATTTTGGTGTCCATGCCATCATTAATGAATTTAGGCTCGGGAGTCCTTGTTAATCTTGTCCTGGCTACTAGTTTGAGCCTTATACGTCTGACATGTCATCACTCTTGACCTCACCCTCAGGACTCCTAGAAAACAAGTCTTCTTTTAATCCCTTTTCAAACTCTTTAAACATGAAAAGATTGTCGAGCGATCTTGTTGTCCTTCACGCTTGCCAAACTAAAACTTGAAGGCATGTCTGTCTAGTGGTAGTTTACCCCTTTTTCAGTCCGGATGGTCAATTTTTCGAACAAAGGTACGCTCTAGGAACTTCGGTTCACTAGAAGAGTATTCTCAGGTATAAGTTTAAACCTTTTTCGGGCCTGAGGAACTAAATTTATGAAAAAGGAACACCCATGGAGTCCATAGTTAATCTCTTTTCAGACTCCCTAAAATCAAATAGATAGCTGAGTGACCTTGTTCTTTCACACTCTTTAAACTGGTTCAGAAGAACGTCTTCTACGGAGTCCATAGTTAATCTCTTTTCAGACTCCTTAAAATAAAAAAGATAGCTGAGTGACCTTGTTCTTTCACACTCATTAATCGGTTCAGAAAAACATCTACTAGCATGAGTTTACCCCTTTTTCCGGCCTGAAGATTAAGGAGGGAAAAGGTACACCTCGGGAGATTCATCTCGCCGAGAGAGTTCTCCTCAGCAAATTTAACTTTTTCGGGCTAAGGAGACTAAATCTAGAAAAAGGCAGCGAGTCCATAGTTAAGCTCTTTTCAGACTCCTTAAAATTGAAAATATTGTCGAGTGATCTTGTCTTTATCACACTCGCTAAATTGGTTTTGAATAGACGTCTTTTCGGTGCTATTTTACCCCTTTTTCAAACCGACTAGACTACCTTCGAAAAAGGTACCCCAGTGGAGTCTTCTTTTGCACTTTTTTAGACTCTCTAAAGATGAAAAACCACCGAGCTTACCTTCTCTGGGCTTGTTTAAAATTACATTGAAGGGCATTATCATTGTGTCCTATTAATCGTATTTGCATCTCTGCGTCTTTGGCCTTATTTAGGCTCCATGTTGCTCTCAACTAAACCTTTGAAGCATGCCTTATATGCAAGCCTTGTAGCACTTTGCTTTTGCGTCTTGACACCTTGACCCATGGAGGAATTGTTGGCAAATTCAGTGAACAGACAACGAATGCTTGTCATTGATGGCAACAGTGAAGATGACAGGCAAACAAAAGACAAGTTCAGAGAGGTGAATGATCGAAAGTAGTGAATGATTGAATGCAGCGAGATCCGTTAGATCTGGTGTAGGGTCACCGACAGCCGTCAGATCTGCAGAAGCTGTGAGGGAGATAAGCCTCGGGAGAAAGAAGAGCAGTCCCGACAGGCATCGGGATATCGACCATCGGGAAATCAGAGTTCTCGAGGTCGTGTGCATTGGGACAGCAGTAGTCGCGAAATCCCGACGGGATCTAGACCGTCCATTCGTGTGGATGCGTGGCAGTGATCGAGCGCCATCGGGAGAAGCTCGACAGGAGGCTTCATCGGAGAATCGGGGATCGAGACTTTGAAATGTCCAATTCACTTGACAACAAGAACCCCAAAATCATGATATGTGATTTCACGATTTAATCGCAGCCGTCAAATCAAAGTTTTGTTTTGGACTGTTGATCCAGCTTCATCTCGGAGTTTCGCGACTCGCGACTTGGAGAGGCGAGATGATTCATCTCCAGATTCACGAGATGCGATATAGCGAGTTAATCGTGGACCGTTGGATCTAGGGACACGTGGCACAACCAGGGAATGACATGTGTTAGGCAGATTCAACACTTCAGGCACATGTAAGTCATGATTCAAAGTGACATGTGGCAATATTTAACATGTGTCAAACCACATGTGATGTCAGCAGAGTATCAGAGTTTCGCGGATCGCGAATTCATGAGACAAAGAACACAATGCAACGAGAATCCCAATTTCATGATATGTGAAATCGCGAGTGAATCTGGACCGTCAGATCCAGAAATGATCAGGACCGTAGATGTAACTCCATATCGGAGTTTCGGGGATCGTGAATTCAAAATGGAAAGAACTCAATACAACAAGAATCCTGATTTTGCGATGTGTGATACCACGATCCAATCGTGGCCGTTGAAACAAGTTCATATCTGGACCGTTGGTTCAACTCCGTGTCGGAGTTTCGCGAATCACAATATGGAGAGACATAAGGCTGTGGTCACAACCCTTGGTCACGGGAAGAGAAGGAGTCAGTCCGGATAAGCTCCACATTGGAGTTTCGGGGATCAGGATTTATAAGTGACTAAAACTATGAACGAAAAGAGTGTTGAAATCGCGATATATGAAATCTCGATTGGATCTGAACCGTTGGATCAAGTATTGATCGCAGGGCTACTGTTGCATGCAACAGTAAAACTACCAGAAACCACTGATGGTTTCAGCCAGAGGACTAGAAGACACTTGGGAAAACGACCAGAGAAGCTGAAGGGTTATGATGAAGATCACGTAGAGCACTCGAGAGGTGGAGAAGATTGGCGCAATTGGAGCATGTAGAGGAATGGAGAACATTGCATGCACAAAGTGCACAGAAGATATAAATACAGAGTACAGAGAAGAGAAGTTGTTGTTGTTACTATTGGAAGTTGTGGTGAGTGTTGTTGGTAAAGGTGATTCAGGTGTGAAGAAGGAGGAGAGTGCAGTAGATGAATAGCACAGAAGAGGAATTGTGCAGAGAATGGAGATGGTGGACATAGCATAAAAAGCAGAAGACCAGACAATGCAAGTGATGTGAGTAGAAAGGCAATGAGGCAAGCAGAGCAACTAAATGCAGCAGAACAGTGATAAGTCGGGTAAGCCACTGTTGAACATTATATCACTGTAATAAGTTTCAGAAACAAAGATTTATATTTCAGGGTGGTAGGGAGGTGCTAGGGAGGACTGTTGTCCTCAGAGGTTCAAGTGGGTGCTTGAACACAGGGAGTTGGTGCTTCCTTCTAGTTCGTGCTAGAAAAAAACTAGGGAGTTGGTGCTTCCTTCTAGTGGGTGCTAGAGAAAACAGAGAGTTGGTGCTCTTAGCAAGTTGCAGCTTGCTAAACAGAGGTTGTAGCCTCATTATGAGTTGGTGCTCATATGTATGATACTGTAAAGAATGTAACCATTACTTATCATATAAAAGAAAAGAGGTTTTTACCCTGCATGGGTTTCCTCGGGAAATATCTGTCTCTGTGTTTCTCATATATGTGAATGATGTTGAAAGTGCCATTGTTTATTTCCCTGCATTATTGTGATTATCATTCAGTATCTCTATAAAGAGTTTAAAAGAACCATAATTGTTTAAGCACAGAAACAACTGATTCACCCCCCCCCTCTCAGTTGTCCAACAATTGGTATCAGAGTCGGCCCCTTTTATCTAAGGGTAGATCCTAGAGCTTAAACATGTCAAGCCATGAAGGAAATTCTACCAATAAGGCCCCTCTGTTCAATGGAACAAACTTT
>ML810744.1:59017-85149 GCA_009831015.1 Picea engelmannii | reverse complement strand
ATCACAGCATCTCGCCCAGACATAATGCATGTTGTAGGAATGGTAGGAAGATATCAGGCTGCTCCTAAACAGAGTCATTTGCAAGATGTCAAAAGGATATTCAGGTACTTAAAAGAAACAATGACTTATGGTCTGTGGTATCCCAGAAATCAAAGTCTTTAGTTGACTGCTTATTCAGATGTTGATTGGGCAAATTGTGTTGATGAGAGAAAAAGCACCAGTGGAGGAGCATTCTTTTTGGGTAACTCCTTAGTAGCCTGGCTTAGTAAAAAGCAAGGTTCCATCTCTCTATCAACCACAGAGGCAGAGTACATTGCTGCTGCTACCTGTTGCATAGAGGTATTGTGGATGATTCAGACACTTGCAGACTTATAGGTAAAATATAGTGCACTGATCCCAATTCATTGTGATAACACAAGTTCCATTAGTGTGTCTAAAAATCATATCCTCCACTCCAAGAAAAAACATATTCCCATAAAATATCATTTTCTGAGAGAGCAGGTCACCAATCAGATTGTTCAGGTCCATTACATTCCCACTACAGAACAAATTGCAAACATCTTTACTAAGCCCCTCGCCAAGACACCATTTGAATATCTCAGACAGAAGCTGGGTGTCATTTCGTTTCATACCTAAAAGAGTCCATCTTGTTAGGGGGATATTTGTATTGTTTGATTATCTGATGCCTCCTAAATTTACTGCAATAGCTCAGGGTGAGCATGTCTCTTCTTTGACATTGATGTCAAAGGGGGAGAAAGGAGTCGAGTTCGAAATGTTTTGGGAACAGAGTCGAGTCTGAATGGCCGAATGCAGAGGAGAGTTGGGTCTGGAGTTGGGTCTAAATGCAAGTATTTCCATCAATGCCAAAGGGGGAGATTGTTGGAAAATTCAGTGAACAGACAACGAATGCTTCTCATTGATGGCAACAATGAAGATGACAGGAAAACAGAAGACAAGTTCAGAGAGGTGAATGATCAAAAGAAGTGAATGATTGAACGCAGTGAGAGCCGTTAGATCTGGTGCAGGGTTGCCGAAAATCGTCATATTTGTAGAAGTTGTGAGGGAGATAAGCCTCGGGAGAAAGAAGAGAAGTCCTGACTGGCATCGGGATATCGACCATCGGGAAATCGGAGTTCTCGAGGTCGTGTGCATTGGGACAGCAGCAGTCGCGAAATCCCGACGGGATCTGAACTGTCCATTCGTGTGGACGCATGGCAGCGATCGAGCTCCATCAGGAGAAGATCAATAGGAGGCTTCATCGGAGAATCGGGGATCGGGACTTTGAAATGTCTAATTCACTTGACAACAAGAACCCCGAAATCGCGATATGTGATTTCGCAATTTAATCGCAGCCGTCAAATCAAAGTTTTGTTCTGGACCATTGATCCAGCTTCATCTTAGAGTTTCGCGACTCGTGACTTGGAGAGGCGAGATGATTCATCTCCAGATTCACGAGATGTGAGATAGCGAGTTAATCGTGGACCGTTGGATCTAGGGACATGTGGCACAACCAGGGAATGACAGGTGTCAAGCAGATTCAACACTTCAGGCACATGTAAGTCATGATTCAGAGTGACACGTGGTAGTATTTAACATGTGTCAAACCACGTGTGACGTCAGCAGAGTATCAGAGTTTCGTTGATCGCGAATTCACGAGACAAAGAACACAATGCAACAAGAATACTGATTTCGCGATATGCGAAATCGTGAGTGAATCTGAACCGTCAGATCCAGAAATGATCAGGACCGTAGATGTAACTCCATATCAGAGTTTCGGGGATCACGAATTCAAAATGGAAAGAACTCAATACAACAAGAATCCCGATTTCGCGATGTGCGATACCACGATCCAATCGTGGCCGTTGAAACAATTTCATATCTGGACCATTGGTTCAACTCCGTGTCGGAGTTTTGCGAATTGCAATATGGAGATACATAAGGTTGTGGTCACAGCCCTTGGTCACGGGAAGAGAAGGAGTCAGTCCAGATAAGCTCCACATCGGAGTTTCAGAGATCGGGATTTATAAGTGACTAAAACTATGAACGCCAAGAGTGTCGAAATCGCGGTATATGAAATCTCGATTGGATCTGAACCGTTAGATCAAGTATTGATCGTAGGGCTACTGTTGCATGCAACCGTAAAACTACCAGAAACCACTGCTGGTTTCAGCTAGAGGACTAGAAGACACTTGGGAAAACGGCCAGAGAAGCTGAAGAGTTACGATGAAGATCACGCAAAGCACTCGAGAGGTGGAGAAGATTGGTAGTTGGAGCATGCAGAGGAATGGAGAACATTGCATGCACAAAGTGCACAAAATATATAAATACAGAGTACAGAGAAGAGAAGTTGTTGCTGTTGCTGTTGGAAGTTGTGGTGAGTGTTGTTGGTAAAGGTGATTCAGGTGTGAAGAAGGAGGAGAGTGCAGCAGCTGAATAGCACAGAAGAGGAACTGTGCAGAGAATGGAGATGGAGGACAGAGCATAAAAAGCAGAAGACTAGACAACATAAGTGATGTGAGAAGAAAGGCAATGAGGCAGACAGAGCAACTAAATGTAGCAGAACAGTGATAAGTCGGGTAAGCCACTGTTGAACATTATATCACTGTAATAAGTTTCAGAAACAAAGATTTATATTTCAGGGTGGTAGGGAGGTGCTAGGGAGGACTGTTGTCCTCAAAGGGTCAAGTGGGTGCTTGAACACAGGGATTTGGTGCTTCCTTCTAGTTGGTGCTAGAAAAAACCCAGGGATTTGGTGCTTCCTTCTAGTTGGTGCTAGAAAAAACCCAGGGATTTGGTGCTTCCTTCTAGTGGGTTCTAGACAAAACAGAGAGTTGGTGCTCTTAGCAAGTTGCAGCTTGCTAAACAGAGGTTGTAGCCTCATTATGAGTTGGTGCTCATATGTATGATACTGTAAAGAATGTAACCATTACTTATCATATAAAATAAAAGAGGTTTTTACCTTGCATGGGTTTCCTCGGGAAATATCTGTCTCTGTGTTTCTCATATATGTGAATGATGTTGAAAGTGCCATTGTTTATTTCCCTGCATTATTGTGATTATCATTTAGTATCTCTATAAAGAGTTTAAAAGAACCATAATTGTTTAAGCACGGAAACAACTGATTCACCCCCCCCTCTCAGTTGTCCAACAATTTTCATGAGTGTCATTTCCCTGCACATGTCTTCTTTCTCTGAGAATGGCATTTACCTGAAACTTGTATGCTTGTGACACTCATTTCTCCTTTGTAACGTAGAATTCTTTTATTCTTTTTCAAGCTTTCCAAAATTATTGAAAAAGACAAAAAAATCAAATATACCCCAAAAAGAGGATGGGAAAAGTATTTTCTTTTTATGGAAGCACAATGAGTTTCCCTTGGACAAAGTGCATCCTTTCGTTTGTCGTCAAGCATTGGGATTTAATATGACCTTAGGAAGATTTTCTCGCTACATAGAGCTGCATCCTGCTCCATTTGGTTATTCTTCCAAACACATGGAGAGTTTGCGTTGCCTCCTGCATCATGAACTTATGTCAATGTCATGTTGCCTGAGTCTAATAATGTGTCATGCTATTGTTCAAGGGAATGTTTACCCAACTTGAGTCGGGCTCTCTGTAGTTTGTCTTTTTCCCTCATGCCCGGCCATCCTGAAAGTCCAATCAAGTATTTTTTTGAAATCACTGAAGTTCTTTGCCTGTTCACTGAGATACTCTTGTCTATTCCTCAACGAGCCATCAAATACCTCTGGGTAGTGAATTCGTACACTCACATTACACTCCTACCCAAGTTTTGAATATCTTGAAGTTATTTCTCGATCTCTGAAGGCCTCATCTTCAACCATCAGGCGTCATTGACTTCTTGAAGATGGATACTATACATGTATGTATTTGATTTTGAGATGCATATTTGTTGTGTATTTCTCGTGGCTACACTTTATATAGTTATATGACATGGATTTGTAGTGTATTTGATTGACAACCATGATTTATTTCATCCTGAGCATGAGTATGCTTGCCTCGGTGAAACAATTATTATTTTTGCAAATGACACCTCCTGAACTCTGGTCCTGATCTCACTCGCTTCGTAAGTTGCTGAATATTTGTAATGTATTTCAGTCTTCAGATGCTCTTCTAACCTCACACATTAGGGGGCATCTGTTATAACCCTAAATTGCACCATACATGCATACCTGGCATCATGCCCTCTTACTTGCCATTTTTTCCAAGCCATCACTGAGCAACTCTTCTTAAAAACATTATTTTTGAA
The DNA here is from genome assembly GCA_009831015.1 of Picea engelmannii. Lineage (NCBI taxonomy): Eukaryota > Viridiplantae > Streptophyta > Pinopsida > Pinales > Pinaceae > Picea > Picea engelmannii. Next base: position 80,888 of record ML810744.1, on the reverse strand, counting down.
GATGTACGCACCCTGCACCATTATTTTCTGCGTACACAGGATTTTTGCACCATTACAACTCACGTACGTATGCTAGATGCACCATTATAGCCCACGTATACTCACAAAAGTTGTAAAAATTAAAAATTTGCAAGGAATTCGTTGAGATTACGGGCTATTGGATAGTTTTCCAACTATTCCACCGCCTATAGCTCATCACCCAACCAAATAACCATCCTTTTTGTCATATAAAAGGAGGTTTTGGGGTCTCATTCAAAATCTAAGCATAAGAACAGTGAAACGCTACCCATTTCACTTTCCTCCCTTGCCCCAAGAATTTGCAACCACATTGTGAGTTTTGAGCCAGAATTCCCTATTCTTGCCTTTTTCCTCATTCATAAGTTTATGCCATTTCCCTAGAGAGAATTGTGAGAGGAGAAATATATGTGGAAGTGTAGTTGGAGCTTCGTGAAGAGGAGCCCAGACCAGGTTCGAGGAGCAGTCATCGATCTCATTGTAAGTAACTTTGTGAGATTAATAAAAAGGAATACTTTTTTTGTCCCAGATATGATGTGTTCAATATTTATGTTTGATTTATATTTGATTATGACATCTAACCCACTAACTCATATATAAGATGCATGTTCCTAGTTCTTTGTTTTTCTGTTTATGAATACAAGTTGGCCTTGGGAGGATATTTGTAGTCGAGGAACAACCAAACACAAAAGGATTGACACCGGATGCGGATTTTAAGGTAGAGTTACCGGATCTTTTTACCTTGTGTTTTATGCATGAATGTGGGGTGTATTTGGGGTAGTTGTTAAAGAGTAGGAGACTTTATATGGTTAGCTATGCCTACATGTTGAACCCTAGTGTAGTCCATAGGGGGTTTTCCCGGTATAGCACCCTCCCATACCTAAACTTGGAAAATTGCATAGGGTCTTTGAGAACTTGTTTAATTTGATAAGGTAGTCTTGATACACGTGTTTAGGTTGATGGAATTTACTTGGTGAAATTAGGGTTGTATATTGCTATCTTGTGGAATTGGTAAGGAATTTTCTGCAATTGTTAGTAATTTATTCTTGTTTCATATTGTTCTTGTCTAAAACCCTTGGAGGAGTATAAGGGAATACACCCTCCACCAAGATTCATCTTGTTTTCTAGTTTATAAATCATTTTTGCAAGGTTACTAGGAGGAGTAAAAGGGCTTACACCCACCTAGATTTACCTTTTTTGGTTTTGCATGCCTTAGGGGGTAAAAGGGATTACACCCCTAGAGATAGTTTACATCAAACTCATACATCCAAGACTCCATAACGCAATAGACTAGGCACTAATCTAATCTTAGCATTGGAGAAATAAATTACTTGCATTGGTATACGTGAATTTGAGAGATATTAAATTTGTTCAAGTTGGAATATTTTCTTGGTGTCTTAAGATTTCTCAAGCCACTAACGCATCTTATTTGGCTTAGTATTTCCTTGGTTATAATCAATTAAAGTCTACAACCATTAGGGATGCAACAAAACACATTCAAATTTTTACCATAACTTGCTTTTCCACCGTCAAAATTTGCTTGAAAACTACCAAAATTATCTACTAATCATTGTGCTTCATTTGGGTGGTCTGCTTGTGAGTTTTGGCTGTTGGATCTTGATGTTGTAGAAATATTTTTATATATCCAATTGGCTTCTCTAATATATCTCTGAAAACATCATTAAGCAACCCTTTTTTACCATCAAATTTTATGCTCAAGTATTGGAACATTATATGCTTGTTTAGTGCTTCATTTTCCATAATTATTTCATACTTTGGATGGTTATTTTTGCAGCTAACAACATTTTTCCTTGCTGATACATATTCTTTTTTACTGCTACAATATAGGACAACAATCTTCACTTGCTTTTCCATTGGACATTTTGTCTTGTATCTCTTCATTTTGTCTTGTCTCGGACATGCATCAGACTCTTTTGCAAGTACACTTCACTTTGGAAACCTATCTTTACCAGAAAAGGCTCTTACTCAAGACATTTTCCACTTATTACTTTGACCTATAGGGGTACCACCTTCCATTACTCTACCTTCCATCTCATTTCCCCTAGCGTCACCTAGATTCCCCCCTTTTGGTGATCTTCATCATCACTAAAGTGAGGAGAGTGTCCACCTAAGGTGACAATGTGTAGATACTCTCATAGTTTTCCCACATTTGTGGATTGTGTCAGGATTTTCCCAACCTACAATATGTATGATAACATTTTGGCATCGTTGCTAGGGATGATTTTGAATCCTCTTTCATACCCTAATGCCACTTTTGCAAGCTTTGATCCCAAAGCCTTTACCCCTAGCTTTCTCGACGACTCCACTTGAGGGAAGTTACCTTTCCCTTTCTTTCCTTGATGAGCTAAAGATCATCTGGTGACTCCACCACCCCATAATTCATCTTCCCAAAAGACCCTTCCCCCCAGAAGATTCAAACCTTCTAAGGTTTATCACATAAAACCTCCTTTGAACTCCATCATTATCAAAACCCTTTTCCACGGTAATCTTCCCTTTTCACCAATGGCTCCTCCTTGGGAAAATAACTCTACAATCCCTTGAACATGGTTTCCATTGTTGGATACCCCAATACCATGCCTAAAGAAACCAAGAAATGTTTTCCAAAGTTTTTGGGAAACAATGTGGTCACAATTGAAGATCACATGTATGCAATTGGTCGAGACATGGAAAATGAAGGAGTGGAACATGAAGATGTGGAAATGAGGCTACTAGCCACATCTCTGATTGAAGATGCCCAAAGGTAGTTCAAAGGATTACCTGACAACCACCTAACAACAAATGAATATTTCGCTAATTTTTTCAAGAACAAATGGGAAATAAAGAAGGACAGCGGAATTTTAATGACTTATTTCAACCAAATCAAGAAGAAGGAGAATGAGAGAGTGAGTGAATTTGATACCATATTTGACAAATTGTATAGCCAAAACCCGAAGAATTGTTTCCCTAAATATATAGTTTTCCATATCCTCTACATGAATTCCTTTGAGGGGAACTTTGGTTTCATCCTAAAGGATAAGAAACCCAACACTTTGGAGCAAGCCAATGATTATAGTTCAGAGATTGAGGAGAATCTTCTCTTCTCCAAGATCAAGCCTTTTATGTATCCTCATGCCAAAATAGAAGAAAATAATAAGGTATCAAGAAACCCTCACTGGATCCAATATCTCTCATAGCTCAGAAGCTTAATCAGATGAATACTCAGTTTTTCTAGACTCAGAATCAAGTCATGACTCGATTGACAAATTTGGAGAGAAATCAAAATGCTCTTAGACCCCCATTCGTCAGATAATAGAAAGATGCTACTGGGTGGAAGGCAAGGCCTCAACAAGAGGAAAAGGATCTCAATAATTTTAATCCCATTGGGATGGTCAACATTTATGAATCATGTTGGTGCTCCCCTTGTCAAGAACCCCATCCAAAGGAGGAATGTCTCAAGAGGGAAGAGGACTCACCTGATAGTATGAACTTCATCGATACAACTTTTTCCTTTCATGATGAGAATGATGATGATGAGTATGTGGATATTAAGCTGGAAAAACTTGATGAAGTTTGGAAAATGGGGGCCATAGAAGGCCAACTCAGGGTTCTTAACTAGATGACTGAAGATTAGAGGAAATAATTAATGAAGAGGGAAGTCTTAACTTATGATAGAAGGAGCAAGATTCACGTCTCTTCTCCATATACTTCAGTGCTAGAGAAGGAAGATCCATCTCAGCTGAGAAAAGAGGCTCCATCTCAACCGACAGGAAGAGTGGTCCAACCTCCCACACCTTTAGTCCATGACATTCTTCTGAAACCAACACAGATGGATGAAGAAATTCAATAGAACACAAAAGTCCCAACCATTATTGGAAAGATGAATATGTTAGTTCCTGTCGTGGAAATGTGAAATATCCTTTCTATCAGAAGAGAAGTTTTGAAGGCATTGAAGGTTCTAGCTGAAGCAGAAGATCTGCCTATCATCCTGAATACTATGTATCATGGACATAGAGAGGATGATACCCCTCCTTTCTATCTTTCATTGGTTGTAAATGGTTTCCAACTAAACAATTGCATTCTAGATTCAAGAGCTTTGGAAAATGTGATGTCCCTAAAGTTCATGAACCAACTTGGATTGTAGAAAACATGCCCATATGGAAAAGTTTGTGGAATTGATTCAAATAAGGTGAAGGTCTACGATCTCATAGAAGATGTTGAAGTATATTTTTTGGATTTTCCTCATATCAACCTCATCATGAACATAGTAGTCATTGATGTGCTAGATGCCTAGGGCACGATTTTATTGAGTTGGGATTCTACCCTCGGTGGGTTTCTCAACATGGATCTCACCCATGCACACATTCCCATGGGGGGTGGCACCTTTGAAATCCTATATAGCAGGTAGGTTGTCAAGAAGCATGTGATGGATCTTTTTCAGCTTTGATTATCATAGTGAGTGCGAGTGTGATGTTCCTTTCCAGATAATTGAGTATGGCCCTCAAGATCTTCCTTTTATACTAGAAGACTACATAGACACCTTACTACCAAAAACAAACAAATACAAAGAGAATATTGCATAATTCAAAGGGAAAGAACCAGGTTCCATCAAGATATTGAAGAAAGAGGAAGATAAGGGGGACAAGGAACGTAAAAAATCCATTAAGGACGTAGTTAATGCAAAACCATATTCATATCCTTACATTGAGATTATACCCTACATCAATGATAGTGAAGGAAGTATTGCACTCATGTGGGATAAAAAGAGAGGTGAGCCAAATATGATCAAAGGTATGATGTTCTATGTCTTGGCCCTTACATCTTCAAGAAGAAGTCCAAGGAAGGAAAGTATTACTTGTCTACCATGAATAGGAGGAAGATTCCACTACCAGTGGATGAATCTCTCCTACAACACTACGTCAAAGGAACTTGACTTCTTTAGGGCCCAAGCCCCAGATAAGTAGGTAGGCCATCTTGATTTCTCATGATAGTTTAGTTTCATTTCATTTCTGATTTTCATTTTTTTCTACTTGCATTATTGATTTACATATTTTTATTTCATCATATTTTGTCGAAAAAGTACAAAATTTTATTTTCTAGATTAATTTTAAATTTTGAAGTATTGGATTTTATTATATGAGCAAAGGGTGAGTAAGCCACCCTAGATTTTACAGCTAGTTGTTTCAGTGTAGGCACAAGTCTAACTAGGAGATGTTGAGGTTCTCATGCACTTTGCGATGAGTACATGTCCTCAAGTAAGAGCCAAATGTTATCCCCCATTTCTAGGGATAACTAAGGAGATGATGTCTCGAGGTGCTTAGGTTGCAAACATGGAGTGTTGAGGGATAGATCCACCCATGATGTCCACTTACACAAATGGAGACCCTCTTCACCACCATACTTCTGTGGTTTGTCAGGATGGCATCCACCACACCAACCTTGTTTCCAATAAGACAATGGGTCTTGCTCCATGAGGTGCAATTCAAGTATTGTGGTAAGTGTCACTTTAGTACTCGAGGAATTTGAGTATGTTGCATTTAAATATGTTTTTGATTATAGAACGTCTGCTTGGAAATTATGTTCTTTGCCCTATTTCACCTTGGTGGTTGACATTGTACCCTAGTAAGTGGTCACCCTTGGGGAAAGGTTTTCTATTGGGAGATCTCCTTGATGATTCATCATACTATTCTCGATCATACTTATTATTTTTCACATTTCATCCTTTTCGTCTTCTTATCTTTTGGGATTTTTAGGTGTACTGACCCAAGAAGGGATTGTACCTCATTTCATGGGAAGAAATGGATGAAGGTATAGAGGGAATGTAGCTGGAAAAATATAAAATATAAAATTATAACCATCTATATGCTTGCCCAAAGCAGTCTTGAGAATAATGAAATGTTTCTCTTAAAATAATTGAAGACCTGTAAAAGAAAATTTCACATATATAAATGTCCCACTTGTTGAGGGATATACACAAGTGCGTTATACCCTTTGCTTTACCCATATGGCACTTTGTGTACCTATGAATTTAAGTGGCATTGTGGTATTGTGTAACAACCCTAGTTGAATATATGCTTAGGGATTATTAAGTAAGAAGCAATTAATTAGATAATTAATTGTCCTAAAATAGTTTTAATTAAACAATGATTAGCATTAATAATATTAATTAAATATTTATTTATTAATTAATTGTTTATAACTTTTGATTAATTAATTAATTAATTACATATCACATTCAATGACATGGGTAATAAATTAAGGGGCTTAATAATTTTAATTTATTTAATTAATTGCTTTACGTATGTGGGAGGGGATAAGAAACATTAAATGGAGGGGAAAAGATAATAAATAAGAGGATACGACATTGAATAAAAGGATAAGGAAAGTAATGAGGGGGAGGAGAGTCGGTGAAGGAGGGATATGACAGGAAGAGTCTTACGGGAAGGGGATCATTCTTTTGGGGTAGGCAGGAAGCATTTTGGAGGGAGGAGGATATATTTCTGTGGGGGATTTCTCTGTGAGGAGTTTGGGCTTTGGAGGTTTGGTGAATCAGAAGTAGGGGGCATTGGTTTGTTGGGGGTTTTGGGCATGGGGGTCAGGATATCCTTATGGTATCCTGGAGCTAGGGAGCTGGAAAAACTACTCCTAGCTGGCAGGGAGGAAAACACGGTTTTGGGCAGTGTTTGACACAGTTTCAACTTTAGCATTGGACTAACAGAGCAATGGGATTTAGCATCAGAAGAAGGTATTTTTTTATTATGAGTTGCTGAGTTATTTCATGCTGTAGATAGATTTTTTATTCTTGTCGAATATCATATGCTCATATGTTGGTGAATGAATTATTTTTGTATGAGAAAGAATTAGATGCTAAATTGAATTAAATTTTGTATTTTACGGTCTCTACATATGGTATCAGAGCCCTGGTTCAAAATATGGAACCAAGGGCCAACCTACCCACCCAGAAATTTAAATAAACCACACCTAGAAATTTAAACACTCCTATTTAGTTATAGTAAATCCCTAAATAAATATATAAGGGTAAATATAAATTTGGGCCTGAGGGCCAAGCCACAAGCTCTAGCTCCATCTCCTGCAAGACAAACCCACTAACTATTAGATGCAGATCAATATGTAAAAGACAATTAATTATATAATTAATTTTACTTCATAATGTAATTTTTTTTTTATGTAAAAGACATTTATTTAAACTGTAAAAATAAAAATAAAATATTAATTAGATATTTACATAAGCATTATATATTAGATACTTAATAAGCATTATGTAAAAGACATTTATTTAAACTGTTAAAAAAAAATATGTGCATACACACACACACACACACACACACACACACACACACACACACACACACACACTTATACATTTAACCTATTTAAAAAAAAAAAAAAAAAACATTACTGCATATTTATGCACAGATTCTTTATGCACGTATCCAAATGTGTTCTTTAACAGAGAAACCCTCAACGGCCTCAAATGCCAATTAACCGCATAATCATCTTTAAGCACCTCAAACTCCTGAAGCTCTTCAGTCTTCAACTTGGAGCCATATCGTTCTAGGAAAATAGCAGGATATTTGGAGAGTAGAGACGCTAATAGATCTTTGACCTCTAAGGGTAAAACAGGCTCCTCTCTGGTGCGCATGGCATACGACAAATGGAGGTCTGTGAGATTCGATAACCTCTCTGATATCTTGTCCATAACATCTTCGACCAATCGATCTCTATGAACTTCTTCTCCCATTGCTCTTAACTTCAAAATACTCAAAGATATAGATATATAATGAAAACCCCAGTGCATATACGAACACCTTCAAGAGAATATAGACCTTAATTATTGAAGAAATCACCACTAGAGACTGACATTTGGGATATATTTATCATGGTATCATTAGGACGCTTCCCATCTCAACAAAAATCGAATACGCCCTACTACTATCAACCATGTTCCCTGCCTGTTTGACATCGCAACATGCTGTACTTCGGCTCATGGTGAAAGAAATTTTGCTATCGAAGTTTCACTCCATAATCAACGAGCTTGCAATACCAAGGGCAAGATAAACCCCCGACTATTCCTAGCTCTCAACCATCACCGAGACTTCGCATTGGTCTCAAGTTATTGCAGTCGAACCAGACCCTATTCTTATATTTTCTTCCATGCTAAGGAAACAACTTATTAGCTAATGCTAGATATTTCAATCCCCAACACTACTTTACTGGACATTGTGTTTCCATTAGAATTGATATAAGAAAACTAGGCACGAATTTAAAATCACCAATGAAACAAAACAAAAAAACAAACATCTTACCATCTTCTATCATAGAATTCACGAACAATACTCGAACACCCGAATTGTAGTTTGGAGAAGCAGCTTGGAATACTGGACGTCTGATTTTTTTAAACACAATGGATGCAGCAGCCAATGCCGCAGTTGTTCACCAACAACTTTTGAACCAGGATCATCTTTGGTAACCTTGTAAACTATTCTGGGTGTGTCCATGTCTTCTGGTCTCTCCCAACAATTGTGATCTGCATAGGGTTCACCGACCTGCACGTATAAGGTGTCCGGATAAGTTGTTTCTTTGAGGAGATAATCTGTAGTCCAACGGATTGAATTCTTAGCATTTTCCAGTTCATCACCCATGGCCCTTCCGAACTCTATCATGCTCCATGATAGCATCGTGGTTGTAAAATCCATAGGGAAACCGAATTTGAGATTGTCTCCTGCATCATAGTACCCTCCTACCAAGTCCACATTTTCATCTAAGCCATCTGATAAAGCTGAGACTTTTCTCCAATTCAAGCGTTAATTTGCAGGCAATTTTCCTGATCTCTGGCCTTCAAAGAACATAATAATTTTGGACAAATCATCTCTATAGTTATGAAATACAGTGGCTGCCATTGCTCCTTGTAAGACCAAGGATGAAACCAACATTGCTAATAAACATTGTGATAGCCCAATGCCCATTCTCCCTTAATATATAATGAATATATACTCTTCCTTCGCCCATGCGAGCTTACCGTCGGGGGTCTCTCATTCTTCTGGAAAAATGATAGTACAACATCAACACCTTCGTCGGCGAAGCAGAGAACGTAGCCATTAGAAACTGATTTACAGGAGCAGAAGGCATATTTATAATCTCTGAAGAACAGAGTGGAGAGGCGGCAGAGGAGAGAGGCGGAAGTGAAGGACGTGTTTAGGGTTTGGAGAGCTAGGTGTAGGGTTTTGGAGGGATAAGAGGGCATGTGGGCCTCATGCGAGGCCCACGATCATTTGGATTTTTTTATTTTTTAATTGGTTGTAAATTTAAGTAATTTTTTTTGTTTTAAATTTTTTATTTATTTATTATTTTTTTATATATATTATTTTGTTTTAGTTATTTTTTCTAATTAATCCTTCAAAATAATTAAAATATGATCTAATAATTTAAAGTAATTGAGGTTGTCTTAAACATTAAATTATAGAAGGATTAATTCTAAATTTAATTTTTTATTTTATTTATTCATTGTAAAAAAATAAATAATTAAATTTATTTCAAATTTTAAATTTATTTCAGAGCATTAATAATATTGATTAATAAATTCCCCCGGATGGGGTGCCACATCACAAAGCTTATCCACGCAGTACAACGCCGGGATGCAACATTAATACATCCACCGACGACCATCCCCTCAGCCATTAACCAAGTATGAATCCATGCAGCCAAATCCAGGCGATGAGCCCCTTCGCGCAAGTGATCGGTACAATGCACCAGCGCACTCGAAAACAAGCCTTAATGGCCATGACGGTCGTGGTGGTCCTCCTCCATATCACCTGCCTTGATAGAATTGAGCGACATTCGCCTATCGCAACGTCGAGTGCAGAGTTAATTTTACCAGAGCAGCAGTTTGGGGACCCTTTGAAGCTCTGGAGTAGAGCCTTCCACCCGCAAGGAACCCTGGTCATATCCAGGGTCTCCACCATGCCCAGAGCATAAGGTAAGTCATGCAGGGGCGCCGCTTGGTACACAGTCGAATCTCGCTGCCAGAGACAGACGAAATTTGAGCAGGCATTAGCCATGGCGTCCTTCCGAAGGCATAGGAAACCACAAATTCCTCCAATGGCATATGTGGAAGAGATCACCTTGGAAGATTCCATGCAAAGCTATCCCAAGCTCCCTCTATTCACAGTCCTGGAAAATTGGAATCCACCCATTGATTTTGGCACAGATGACAAGCTTCCGCCTTCAGGCAAACTGCTTGGTTTTAGTGCAAATAGCCCAGCGGAGAATTTTACCACCTACTATGTAGAAGAAGAGACCTCGTCCCGCACAAAGGGAAGCAAAGACTCACCCCCTGGTGCACCTATGGAGGCGGTGACCCATTCCCTCAGCCTCCGTCGATAGCCATTGGCAATACCATCACCCCTTCACCAATTCGGGGTACCTCACTCTCATCTTCGATATGAGGAGTCTGTTGGATGACCAAATCTTTCGCATCGCCCGAATCGATCAATGACTCGCCATGTTGTTCGCTGCTCATTCCAAGACTCTTCCTAAATGATAATGCCCAACGTGCATGCAAGATTACACGTTTCTAGAAGGATGGCGAAATCACGGGGATGGGGACGAGTTGACCGGATAAGAGGTTCAATGATATTCTTGGTTAGAAATTTTTTTCTGTTTCCGAACCAGGCTTTCTCCCTGTTAGATCTTAGCTATTTTGCAACTAGTTTTTTGGCATACAGTTTAAACTTAATGGTTGGAAGTCCCGGTTTCCTTTGGGTAGGACGGTACTCTGATGGTTTTGTTTGCTGGGAAACAAATGGCACAGGATGCCCAACAGTCTCGGTTTCTTACTTAGGCGAGACAACTAGCATTGTAAACAGTCATTGTAACTTGATAATGATAATATAATAGGTTCTATCCTTTTTTACTTAAAAAAAAAAATATTAATTAATAAATGACTAGTGGTTAAATTTTGATTAATTAATTAAATGGCTAATTATTAATTAAAATGTGTAATTAACATAGCATTACAATTTGAATAAAATATATTTTGGATTAGAAATAAAATTTTAGAGGTCCATGGGTTTTGAACCCAAGACCCCCACCAAGCAAAGCACCTTAAGAAGAGCACTAACGCCAACGTGCCCTCATGAGTCTTTACAAATAAATTCTTATACTTAAATAGATTAATGGTAAAAGAGTGTATTCCGAAGTATAAACTCCGATTATCTGAGTGTTAGGCTCATGAGACCTTACACACAATTCATTGAGCCAATCACTGAGCCCTTTCATTCCATTCCACCAGTCAAAGTCAAGCGCTAAATTCCAATGCTTGAAAACCACTCTACAATCCTTAAAGACTCACACCTGTAGCCATTGAGACACGTAATTCAACACTTATGTACAACATGCCAAGGAAATCTCATGAGTCAAGCATCGAAGGATATTTAGTTATAAGTGAAAATTTTAAAGGACTTAGACTAGGACAAGCTAGAAGGAGGCGGCATACACACTAGGAGAGTAGGCTAGAGGAATTGGCGAGTATGGCGCAAGGCTAGCGTAGCTACAGGGCAAGGGAACCAATAGTTTTCTTAGGAAAAGAAATCAATCTTAGACGCTTTAACCCTAACCTAGCCAATCCCCTAAAGAGAGTAATGTTTGTTTACTGATAAGTAAAGAAAAACTTATGCCTAACCTTGTTTCTAGTTTGAGTAGCACCAATTTGAAATGTCCTTGAACTAACCCTGACAACTTTGGTTGATGCAGGTTAAAGCATACAGGATGGTCAGGACTCGAGGGAATCGAGGCAGGGGAGAATCATCGCAGGCACCACCAACACCGCCAGCGCCACCACCGCCATCGCCCAAATTAGCTCTCATACTACGCTCGTTGGAGGCCATTAATGAGACTTTAAAGGGGCGACAACCAGCAGGGACCGAAGTGGAACCCCCACCATCTGGAATGGGTAATCTAGAAGCGTCAAGGGATTCAAGGGGAGGACCTCCACCATAAGACATCACTTGATAATTGCAGAAGATCAAACTTCTAGAGTTTGCCGGGGGTCACGCCGGTGAACGCACGAAAGCGTGGTTGGAAGGCATGACAAGGTGTTTTGCCTTAAGGGACTATGCGTCCAGCTCAAAGGAAAAAATTGTAATTTTTCAGTTAAGAGATAGCGCCTTGAACTAGTGGGTCAACTTGGAAAGACAACTGCATCTTACCCCAGACACAATATCTTGGGAAATTTTCGAGGAGAGGTTCCGAAGGAAATATCTGCCAGCCTATTATGAGGAACAACAGGTAGGGGCATTTCATGCCTTAGTACAGGGAAACAAGACTATAGAAGAATATGAAATCAGATTTATGGAATTGGTCAAATATGTTTTGTATATGGATAATGACCAATGACAGGTAGAACGCTTTGTCTATGGATTGAACCCTAAGATAAGAGCTATGGTGCGGATGTGGAAACCGTCTTCGGTAGCGGAAGCTGTTGAAAATGCGTGTTATGTGGAGGAACACATGAACTTAACAAGGGGTACAAGACCGACATTCCACATCGTCTTGGATTCGTCGGGAAGGCCTTTAGGACATTTCCCAGGGGAGGGGGCTCAAGGATACTTCCATATTGTAACAGAGTCGCGCCAAGGACAATAGGTGCAGGGATTTCAATGGCGGTGAGTGCAACATCTTGTTCATCACCAACGACGTAGACAGGTCCACAACCATCTCAGGGAACAACTAGTAGGGGTAGGGGTTCCAAGTGAAGGAACTCATTTCAGAGACAGTCACATAACAATGCACAGGTTCAATCTCGTGTTACCTATTGGGGGTGCGGAGGACCCCATTACCAGCGTGATTTCCCAGAGTTACAATAAGGGTTCGTGCATAGAGAAGGAAAGGCATCGATGGGGAGAGCAAGTAGCAGCCACCAGATTTACGCAGCGGTTAATAATTGTCAGGTCGAACATCAATCCACGGTGGTGGAGTCATCAAGTACACTAAATCATATCAACGTTAAGATTTTATTTGATTCTGGTGCTACAGATAGTTTCATTTCACCATCTGCATTAGAAAAGTGGGTTGCCAGCCTACGAGCATCATGACTTTAAACAAGTCAATATGGCTTCGGGGGAAAAACAAGCGGTAGGACCTAGCGTTGATAATTGCATAGTAGACCTGGGAGTGTGTACTACCAGGTTGAAGTTATACATCACTGCTCTTGGGGAATATGACCTAATCATTGGAATAGATTGGTTAGCAGCTCACCGAGCTTTGGTAGATTGTTTCACAAAGAGGGTGCTTTGTGTCGATGATGAGGGAAGGCCAGTAGAGATCCAGGGTGTACGGAGAAAAGTGTCATTACGATTTCTATCAACTATGAAGGTTAAGCGATGCTTGAGACAAGGGTGTCGATTATATGTAGTGGAAGCAGTGAACGAAAGGAAGGGACCCTCATTGGATTAGCACCTGGTACTGTCAGAATTTAAGGATGTTTTTCTGAACGAGTTACCAGGGTTACCTCCTGAGAGGGAGCTTGATTTTACTATTGAGCTAAAACCTGGTGCAAAACCAATTTCCAATACTCTGTATCAGATGACAGTGCCAGAACTTTGTGAATTGCAAATGCAGTTGAAAGAGTTACTGGACTTAGGGCCAATAATGCCCAGTGTCTCACCTTGGGGTGCACCAGTAATTTTTGTAAAGAAGAAGGATGGATCCTTACGACTGTGTATAGATTACAGGGACTTGAATCGTGCTATAGTGAAAAATAGGTACCCAATGCCACGAATAGATGACCTCTTCGATCACATGAAAGGAGAAACAGTATTCTCAAAGATTGATTTGCAATCAGGGTATCATCAGTTAAGGATTAAGGAAGGCGATATCCCAAAAATTACCTTTCAAACTCGGTTTGTACATTACGAGTTTGTCATAGTACCTTTTGGATTGACCAATGCACCAGCCGTATTCATGAGCCTCATGAACAGCGTATTCCGGAAGTACTTAGACCATTTTGTACAAGTCTTTCTAGATAACATCCTCATCTATTCCAAGAATGGAAGAGAACATGAGGAACACCTACGAGTGGTGTTGTCCTGCCTTAGGGAGAACAAATTGTATGGGAAGTTGTCAAAGTGTTCCTTCTTCCAGAAAGAAATTCATTATTTAGGTCATATCATTTTCGGCGAAGGAATCTCTATGGACCCAGAAAAGGTAAAGGCCATTATGGAGTGGCCAGTGTCGAAAAATGCCCATGAGGTGAGAAGCTTCATGGGGCTAGCAAGTTATTATCGGAGATTTGTGGAAGGATTTTCAAAAATAGCGAAACCCATCACCACTTTGCAATGAAAGGGGGTCAGGTATGAATGGATAGAAGAATTTGATAGTGAATTCATCGAGCTTAAGAGATTACTAACTAGTGCACCAATTCTACGAGTGTCGGATATGGAAAAGGACTTCACCGGTTTTCATGGATGCCTTGAAGCAAGGGTTGGGGGCCATGCTAATGCAGGAGGGAGGAGTGATAGCTTATGTGTCAAGGAAGTTGAAGAAACACAAAGATCTATACGCGACTCATGATTTAGAGTTGGCAGCTATAATGCTAGCTCTGAAACTTTGGAGGCACTATCTTGTTGGGCAAAACTTTGAGCTCAAAATAGACCATCAAAGTTTAAAACATCTCTTCACTCAAAGGGATCTGAATGTTAGGCAAAGACGATGGAGTGAGTTTATGAGTGAGTATGATTTTGGTATTTCGTACATCAAGGGAAAGAAAAATGTGGTCGTAGATGCCTTGAGTAGGAGACCACGTATCTTCTCCTTGATACACTTAAAAGTCAACTTGAGGGAACATGTGTTGACACAACTCCAAGGAGACAGTTGGTATTTAGAGGTTACTTCAAACCTCCAAAGCGGGAGGCAGTTAGATCCAAAGTATGAAGGATATAGTCTGAAAGCAGACGGACTATTAAGATATCGGGGAAGGATGTACATCCCTGAAAGTGGGGATATTCGAAGCATCATATTGAAGGAAGCCCATTGAGCACTTTATTTTGCGCCTCCAGGTGTGAAGAAGATGTATGGAGACATGAGGAAGCTCTTCTTCTGGGTAGGCATGAAGCATGATGTAGTTCATTTCGTCGCCAAGTGCCTAGAGTGTCAACAAGTGAAAGTCGATCACCATCACCTAACAGGCCTCCTACAACCACATGATGTTCCTATGTCCAAGTGGGAAGTCATCTCTATGGATTTTATTGTGGGGTTGCCACTCACATATCATAGACACAATGTTATTCTTGTGATAGTGGATAAGTTAACCAAGAGTGCTCATTTTATTCTGGTTAGAGACACTTACGATGTCACTGATGTGGCACATGTGTTTGTAAGCGAGGTTATCCATTTGCACGGGATACCTAAGAGGATCATTTCAGATAGGGACTCCATATTCACTTCTAGGTTTTGGACAAGTTTATAGTCAGCGTTGGGGACTCAGTTGAACTTAAGCACGACTTATCATCCTGAAACAGATGGGCAAATTGAGAGAGTAAATCAAGTCATGGAATACATGCTCAGGATGTATGTCATGGATAATCAAACCCAGTGGGAGAAGTACATACCTTTGGTAGAGTTTGCCTACAATGACAGTTTTCATAGCTCCATCGGAATAACACCCTACGAAGCTCTGTATGGAAGGCCATGCAGAGCGTCATTGAGTTGGGATAGACTAGAAGACCGAGTAACAGTTGGGCCAGAATTGATTCAAGAGATGGAGGAACAGGTGATTCAGATTAGGCAGAGACTAAAGGAAGCACAGGATAGGCAGAAAAGTTATTTGGATGCACACAGGACCGACCGAATTTATGAAGTGGGAGACCAGGTTTTCATTTGTATTAGGCCTAATAAGAGTACCATACGGTTCGGGAAGGGGACAAAGTTTTCACCTCAATTTATAGGACCGTTCAGAATCCAAGAGAAAATTGTACCCGTTGCCTATCGTCTCGTACTGCCACCCCACTTGCATAAAACTCACAATGTTTTTCATGTATCTGTTTTACGTCATTATGTTGCTGATGAATCACATAAACTAAATTGGAAGGAATTGCAGGTATCGGACGTGGGAACCCTCACGGTAGAACCGTTACGCATATTGGACCGTAGAGTCCGACAGCTCAGGAACCATCTAGTATACCAAGTTAAGGTCCAATGGGACAAGTATAGTTCAGGATCTGCTGCTTGGGAAGACGCCGAGACACTACGACGAGACTATCCCTCACTTTTTTGACCACCTCGAGAATATGTTTCTCGAAGGTTGGGTGTATGTAACACCACATTTTGACTTAGACAGACATGATTACTTGAGGCCTATATACTTTATTTTCTAGTCACAATGAAACTATTAAGTGATAGACTTAAACTTTAAAATGTATGAACTTTTATGAATGTTTAAATGTTATTGATGATGATGTATGTAATGCGATCTACTATGTGAATGTAAATTTTACGAATGTTTAAATGTTATTGATGATGATGTATATGATGCGACATATTGTGAGAATGTGAATTTAATGAATGTTTATATGCTATTAGAATGGTGTTGGATATGATGCAATCTATTTTGGTAAATGATAATCTTATGAATGGGTGTCGAAATTGAATTATGGGATATTATGAGATATATTTCTAACTGGAAAACTTTGATGTTAAGTTGTTGATACAAGGATACCAAATAGGAATGATGATTGTATGCAATTACATGATGATAATGCATAGAAAAGTATGAGTTTGTGTTACAGACTAATCTGCAGGTTATGGGCTACAAAATAGCCAACGTAATGATGATGGAAGTGGATATCATGACCACTAGTCGAGAAACATTATGGTACGAATATTAGTATGTGAAATTGTATTGGTTGGATGCATTGCTATGATATGTGGACTAGTGTAGGATTTCATGTGATGATACTGCCCAAAACTGAATAAACGATGACAAAACCCCCAGCAACACGGTGCCACTATATATTCCATTGTAGAGTGTGGACCCTAGTTATGATTAGGAGGGGTGGAGGCATTTCCCACCGTGTATCCTCCGAAACCTAAAGTCATAGGAGGCCAGTGTTAGTTCACACTCCCCAAGATGTGTGATGATGGCTGTCAGTTGCCTGCTAGGGAAGCTTGGTCAAGATAGTGACACTTCCGCTTACGGGTTCTATTTGGAGTTAGGTCAATATAGTCGACTCTCCAAGATAGTCTAGTAGAGGAAGGATAGGAATAGAGATGGAAGTAAGTTAGGGAGGAAGGATGAGTAGAAATAGTTGAGAAATTATGGAGATTTGTCTTATGGTGGAATTTAATGTTTTCCCTTCTAAAAAGAAAATGTGTATATATGAATATTCATAATTACGTAACTAAACCATAGTTGTCTAAATAAAATTGTCAAACCGGATAATTGTAATTAAAGGATTTCTCAAACATTTGATTGGTTTATTGTCTGTTATAAATGACTAGTCTTGTTGATTGGATTGGATGCATACCTAAATTACTAAAGGATGATAGTTATTGATTATTAGTGCATGCATGAGACTTGTATGTACTAGCTACACATGCATTTCTTATACATGTACACTAGTATGTATGAGTTTTCTTGGCTTACTTATTAATAGTGTCGATTATTTGTTATGAATGTGTGAACCATGTTTCTTTTCCTTTGTACCACGAGATACCTTAACTTCGGGACGAAGTTTCCTGAAGGGTGGGTGTATGTAACAACCCTAGTTGAATATATGCTTAGGGATTATTAAGTAAAAAACAATTAATTAGATAATTAATTGTCCTAAAATAGTTTTAATTAAACAATGATTAACATTAATAATATTAATTAAATATTTATTTGTTAATTGTTTATAAATTTTGATTAATTAATTAATTACATATCACATTCAATGACATGGGTAATAAATTAAGGGGCTTAATAATTTTAATTTATTTAATGAATTTCTTTACGTATGCAGGGGGGGATAAGAAACATTAAATGGAGGGGATAAGATAATAAATAAGAGGATAAGACATTGAATAAAAGGATAAGGAAATTAATGAGGGGGAGGAGAGTCGGTGAAGGAGGGATATGATGGGAGGAGTCTTATAGGAAGGGGATCATTCTTTTGGGGAAGGCAGGAAGCATTTTGCAGGGAGGAGGATATATTTCTGTGGGGGATTTCTCTGTGAGGAGTTTTGGGTTTGGAGGTTTTGTGAATCAGAAGGAGAGGGTATCGATTTGCTGGGGGTTTTGGGCACGGGGGCCAGAATATCCTTACGGTATCCTAGAGCTAGGGAGCCGGACAGGCTGCTCCTAGTTGGCAGGGAGGAAAACACGGTTTTGGGCAGTATTTGACACAGTTTCAACTTCAGCATTGGACTAACGGAGCAGCGAGATTTAGCATCAGAAGCATGTATTTTTTTATTATTTTTTGTTGAGTTATTTCATGTTGTAGATAGATTTTTTATTCTTTTCGAATATCATATGCTCATATGTTGGTGAATGAATTATTTTTGTATGAGAAAGAATTAGATGTGAAATTGAATTAAATTTTGCATTTTATGGTCTCTACATATTGCCTTCAATTCTTATGTTGCCCATATGGAGTACCCAATTGTTTTGGACTATAATTAATTAATGGAAAATAATGGGCTTGGAAAAGGTTGCATTGAAAACGAAGGTGCAACCCACCCTCTACAAAGGAACTCATAAATGAGACAATACAAACCCTTGTATGTCATGAACCCCATGCCCAAAAGTCTTACCCCCATCCATTCCATATTCCTTACATGGCATGGAGAGGGTCCACCTAGGAAACACCCCTTGACATAAGGAATGAATCACCTAATAGGTCACCTTGACAACCCTCTCATACCTAAACTTGGTGATTTGCATAGGGTCTTTGAGCACTTGTTTAATTTGATAAGGTAGTCTTGATGTACATGTTTAGATGGATCTTGTATTAAATGTGAGTTTACTTTCAATGATACATTTGACTTGAGACCCTTGGAGGGTGCACTCATATGTCTTTGCAGGACCTTGTTTGATGGACGTTTTGGAGGAACAAGCCTATCTTGGGCCTCCATTGGGGCAGGAAGCCCATAGGTTGGATGTCATGACCCAAAACTTAGGGAAATATAGAGGATCGACTTTGCGTTTGGAGGCAAGAGAGGAGATATTGGAGCTGACACCTAGGCCTATCTAGCCAATGACTTGTCTTTGGAGGACTTACACCACACTTTTGGGGCTTGAAGGCTTGACTAGGGCTAGTGTTTGATGGTGGTGATGATGATTTTATGGAAACTTGTCACCTTGTGATGAGGAGGATCCCTTGCACCATGGAGAAGACCCTAGCACATGAAGGGAAGGCCTTTAGAGGCCCAACGAATTCCTCATATTTCTCAATGACTTTCCAATTATGTCGAGATGTCACCCTAGAAGGGCTTGATGACACCTTCAAGGTTTATTTTTGTGCAAAACTAAAATTTAAATTGTAAAGGGGAAAAACTAATGGGTGTGGCCCCCTTGTTTTCTGGTTTACCCTAATATTTTGTGGACAGACTTATTATTGAGTTCTTTTATAAATAAAGACCAAATTCATTTCATTTTAGAATAATTCTCTCATGTGAGAAGAGATACTTGGATGAAATTTTCACCCCGCTTGGGAAAATTACATCTCTCTCTCTCTCTCTTATGCAATTTTTTGGATGCTCGTACTTGTTCTTGTGGAGAAAAGTGGTGTGCTACCCTTCTTGGAGGCCTATTCTTTCATGTGGATGGGATTTACTTAGTGAAATTAGAGTTTTATCTTGCTATCTTGTGGAATTGGTAAGGAATTTTCTGCAATTGTTAGTAATTTCTTCTTGTTTCATATTGTTCTTGTCTAAAACCCTTGGATGAGTATAGGGGCATACCCACCAAGCTTCATATTTTTTGCAAGGTTACTAGGAGGAGTAAAAGAGCATACACCCTCCTAGATTTACCTATGTTGGTTTTGCATGCCCTAGGGAGTAAAAGGGTGTACACCCCTAGAGATATTGTACATCCAACTCATACATCCAAGACTCCATAGCCCAATAGAATAGGAACTAATCTAATCTTTGCATTGGAGAAATAAATTACTTGCATTGGTATATGTTATTTTGAGAGATATTAAATTTGTTCAAACTGGAATATTTTATTGGTGTCTTAAGCTTGCTCAAGCCACTAAGGAGACTTGTTTGGCTTAGTAGTTCCTTGGTTATAATCAATTAAAAGCTACATCCATTAGGGACTAAGGAGTCTAGATTGTAACCTTAGCCGTACTACCCAATTACCCATGTACTAGAGAGTATCTTCCTGAGTATTTTGTTCGGTGGCACTATAGCAGTTAGGTGATCAATCGTTTGATCTATAGTGGGTTGCAGGATACCTAGGCTAGTTTGTATACACTTTTTGTCTAATGTGCTACCACTCGAAGGGGTACTCACAAGGGTTACAAGGGTTTCCAAAATTGTGAGCTTAAAATCCTCTTGTATTTCTTCTGTGTGCTTCCCCGACCACAGATTTATGCGTTAAACAACAAATCAGTGTAGTTTTAAGATGTTGAAATATGTCTCTACCCTGGAAAAAATTTACCCACAATTTCTGCCAAGGAAAGTGCTATGATACCACATGTTAGGTACTAGATCTATTGTAATAGAAAAAAACACAAATACTATAGAGAATAGCAGTAGAACAACACAATATATGAAACCACAACACCAAAATAATACTTTTTATTGATAGGAAACAATGTTCACTTTCCTCTTCGAGGGGGAAACCTCATTAGATAAGTGCTCTATTACAATAATTCTCAAGACAAAAAATTCACATGCCTCCTACTCTTATTTATACTAATTCTATCTTCTAAAGATCATTCTAGGGGCATATCCTTCTAGAAGTGGAAGCTTCTATTAGGTTTTCTTACATTGACTTGTTCGAATTTATTAAATAGGCCTTATTAACTATTGTCGGCCTTTACTATAAGGAAATATATTATTTTACCTACGTGAGGGGTTAGAGAGTTTAGGTCCCTAGCACCTTTCTCTTGAGAAACCCTCATCCATAGTATTTTTAACCCACACTTTTTTTGGGAATTTAAAAGATAGTTACCAACTTGATCAGAAATTTGACCTCAAAACGAGAACTCTAGCCTTAAAAACCCATATTTTGGGTCAACAACACCAAAATCAACCCCCGAATTGAAAAGTGGTGTTATCGGTAGACCCCTTTTTGGGGGGGTTAAAATCACCACCTATTGCAACCACGACGTTAACAACTTCATAATATTGCCAAAAAAAACTTAAAATCAACCTCCAAATCGAAAAATAGTGCTAACAACATCATTTTTTTCGATGTTTAGATTGCAACTTCTTTGAAAGTGTGGACTTAACAATAAATATTGTTACAATCACAATCTTAAAGGATCAATTTTTGAATCAAAATGTGGTTCTCCCATTGGAACGCCCCTATTTTTTTTAGGCTAAAATTACAACATTTTTGAAATCATAACCTTAAAAACTTATATCCTTGCAACCAAAATCTTAAAATCAACCCTTGAATCAAAAAGATGTTCTATCAATAACACCCTATCTTAAATGAAATCATAAAATTTATAAAAAAGTGAAAAAAATAAGAAATAGAAGAAAAAACAGAAAAAGAGGGGAAAAACCCCAATATGAGAAAAACCTATGTATTTAAATAAATTTAAAAAAATACATTATATATATATATATATATATATATATATATATATATATATATATATATATATATATATATATATATATATACACA
>ML810744.1:39285-58994 GCA_009831015.1 Picea engelmannii | reverse complement strand
AGTAAGGTATTTAGAACAAATAAAAAATAATTAAAAATATGGAAAAAAGACAAATAAAAAAATATTAAAAAAACAAAACAAAACATAAGGTTTACAAGTGTAGGGGGGTCATCTTTTTTCTTGAAGAACAAAATGAAATAACTTATGCCTAGGGTTTAGGGAGTTCCACTATTAATGAAGCAGAGGCATATGCACCCCTATAGAGTATGCACACTATTATTTATTCTAGACTACATTTTTTTATTGTTGTAGGAGATTCAATCACAATCATCAAATTGATGGCTTTGAAATACATCCTATTGGATAGTATACTAGCATATATCCTTGCTCACTCTCAAAAGGAGGTGAGTTTATTTTAAAAGATTTTGTTTTACTAGACATTGGGGGAACATAACTCCAAAATGGACTTGCTCGCCAGTGAGGCCATTGTTTTAAAAATGGGGGTGCTAAGGATCAATTGAAGTTCAAGTTATCAAGTTATTCCTTAACCATATATACATGCACTCAAGGGAATGTACCACCACATTTAACATATTTCATGCCTCCCCTATCTCAGTCACATAGTGAGGTGAGTAAATTGATGAGATCAACACACCCCCTTCACTTGTTCAAATTCATGGAGATGCAGACTCTTGAATATTCACTTGGAATCTATTTATGTCGAGATGGGCTAATGGAGCTACAAAATGGAAATAAAATTAGGTGAGAGAGGACCTTGGTTCTACTATATGAAAACCACTTGGTAAGAGACATAATCATTCTTTTCATGGAGAGACATAATCATTCTTTTCATGGTCATTTGGAATTTTGGTTTGGTGGACTATATTTATGGGGAAACCCTATGCATGTTGCAACTCTAGTTCCTACACTCCCTCTGTGCATTGGGTTTTCTATATTTCATACCCTCTCTGTCAGAATTTGGCTACAATCACTCTGGTCTCGTAGGTCATAGTCATAGTGAGCATTTATTCCTTGGTGGTGTGGATTTCTCCTTTCATGGGTTTGGCCTTCTAGTTTTGTCATGTTCAATCTTAGCTAGTTTTTTATCCCACGAGAATCATGAATTTGGCAGAGTCTTGGTGGTGGTTTTATGGATTTGTGGGGTTGTTTCTTTTTTTGAAGTATCTAGGTTGAATTTGGATTTGGATTGGTGTCCATGTCTATGTGTCACCTTTATGGATTACAATGAATTATAAGAAATTTGAAGAGTTCTTCGAAACCACGAAGAATCTATCCAATGCAACATGAATTCTCTCTTTTTAGTAACCACAAAGGTTAATGAAAACAAGCATCAATCCATCTTCCAATTTGTTTCAATCATGTGTACACTTGTACAACAAAAATTTCATGTCCCCATTTTTGGATTCCCTTATTTTGTAGTAGAAGGGACTTATGTGGCTTGCCAGTGGATAAAAATGAGTAGAAAAGGGGGTCATTTAATGTCACTTAGTTAGGAGATATTATATTATTAAAGTGACATTAAAAAAGTAAAGTAAATTTAGATTAATACGTTACTTAATTATTATTAAAGTGACTTTTAATCCTAAAGTGAGAATTGGAGGGAAAATAAAGGCTATATTTGATTTAGTCAAAAAGGGGAAAGTTCTAGAAGATTGATATAGTCAAAAAAGGGGAAAATTCTAGAAGGTGTGGAGGAAGGATCTAGAAGGGGTTGGGAAAGTATAAAAGAAGGGTAACCCCTCACTTATCATCATTATGATTGGATATTTTATTGAGTGCTCTTGTACGCAGTGTTTTTGTTGGGGTTTTGGGAAAAACCCTTCCATTATTGATTTGGTTTCAGTGGTGAAATATTCACCCTAGCTAGACAAGAGGGGAATCCATCCAGGATTTCCATTGGAATTGATACAATGGGAGGATCCATCTAGGATATTCATTTGAGTTTTTGTAGTCGAGCTGCATTTCTTTAGTTGGGTCGAGTTTCTGTAGTTGGGTCACATTTGTGTAGCTGGGATTCGTTTCTGTAGCCGGGCCTAGTTTCAATAAACGGGCTGAGTTTCTGTATTCAGGATGTGTTTCTCTAGCTCGATCAAGTTTATGTAGCCAAGCCATGTTTCCATAGCTGGCCAGATTTTTTTTAGTCGGGTCAAGTTTCTGTAGTTGGGCCGCATACTAATTTTGAGAGTTTCCATCCATAATAATATGTCGTGGTTATCTGCTCTAAATTTGGTGTAACGAATGTTTGTTATCTATTCGACAATATTCCTCATTGAGTAATCTATTTAAAAGAGACTTAGCAGCACAATAATTTTGGGTAATAGTGTGAAATTTCCACCCAACCTAGTTGGGAACATTGCAATAGTATCGGAGCTAGTGATCTTGCCAGCCTGTGATTGCATCAGAGCACTTTCCTTGGCTAGAGAAGGAAATCAGAGTGTGTGCATACAGTGGATAAGAAAATATGAAGACAAAACAAGAATCCATAGCAGAATAAAGGAAGAAACTAGAACCATTGTTAAGGTATCATGAATTTTGGTAGATATATGCAATACACATAGCTTATTGTGATGAGTATGAGAAGTTTAGGGAGGAGATCTAGGCTGATATGTCATTAGAAGATTATATCTCCGTCAAGAGCGAGAACTGACCTAGATTTCATACCAAGGCTTCCTTGAAAAGAACATGGTAGAAAATGAAGGAAGACAAACATGAAGAACACGTGGACGAACGTGCATCCATCCATACTAAGGATGTAGGCATGAAGGAGGACCAACCAATATCCTATGATACATCATCAGAGATAACCAATGAGGCTAATGACACTACTTTGTTGGATTAGTATACCTCCGAATAATCAACAAAAGATAATGATGCATCATCTTATGATGTCCCATGAGGAGATGTTCCAAGAAGCCGATGTTGAGGGTTCAACATATCTCACTGTGTATGATGAGGGGATTCAAAGTGTGATAACACTCCTGATTGATGAGGATTCAACACCATATCTCAATTATTATGCGATGATGATGAGGACGTGGTTGTACCTCGATATGGTTTGGAGGACGAATTATTGGTCAAGGAGGAGAAAATTGTGCAGGTGTTGACAAGGGCAAATGGTACTCATAAGTTTATTGAAGATCTTATATGGAAATATTAGATGGAGGAAAGACAAAAAGGAGTTTCATATGGGATCACTAGCACTCAACTACACATCATCAAAAAAACACTAGAACATATGAAAGCCAATTACTTGATATTGTTCATGGATAGGGACCTTTCTCTTAAGTTCGATGAAGACAAGGAAAGGGAGATTGACGAGCTTTGTTACCAGCTTAGCATTGCACACTTCATCATTGAAAACAAAAAATACTCCATCATCTTTAGCAGTAGTGACACATTAGGGCATTAGTGGCACTCATGATATGAGGGAGGAGCCTCTCATGAGAATTCCGCACAAGGAGCATTCATAATTGCAAGTGTTTGAGGAAAGTTTTGACACAAAGGGTTTTGATCGTGCATCTATTTTTCATTGCAGGGAGAATGAGCCCTTTCTTTTGGATGAAGACTTAGCTACAAAGATAGTAGTTGAGAAAATTTCTTGTGGACCAACCAACAAGGAAGTGTGTGCATCATTTGATTGGGGGACTAAGTATAGGATGGTTATGGATACTTCACTCTAGGATCCAGGTTCAATTGATATTAGTAGAATGATTGATATAGAGGAAAATATGGGATACATGGTGGTACATGATGATATAGTGGTGTGCAATGGTATTCAACAATATAAAATGATGTATGGTAGTGTACAATGGGATTTTGGGATGTTTCCCCTGAGGAGACATCTAGACAGGGACTTCAAACATATCACTAAGTTTGGTTCACCGAGGATCGATGAGTGGATGGATGAGATTCATGGAGATGAATATTCCTCGGAGATTGAACTTTGATTGAGATATCACCAAAGTAGTGAAAGAAATCAGGACACTTGCAGGGTTTCTCTCAGATGCTACCTTGAGTTCTTGGTCATACCATTGGGGTTGACGGAGGATCATTACAGATAATTAGGTGAAACATGGGGCATGAGGGAGAACATACTCATTCTTGGGAAAAATTACTCTCCAAATATTGATTTTCGATCAGGTTATATTCTAGATAGGGAGAGGGAGATTGACACAATGCATGCTTTGCACCGTGGCCACGTGATCAATATGCAGGATGTACATACACACCAGGAGGATATTACTGACACTTTCCAGTATTATAGACAATGGTAGTGGTATCTAGTGTTATTTTTTTATGCCAACAATATATTCGGAAGGACATGGAGGGTTCACCCGAGTCAGATGAGTGAGGCAGGTAGGATTATAGCCATGTTAGAGTTCCTTCATTTGGGCTATGTTTTTCAAAGCACGGAAGGGGATCCATATTGTAGTGGATTGGTTCACAGAGATTTCAGTTGATAGACTGGTGGATGGAATTATCCACTACGAAGGTCACACACATGTAGTCCTTGAGTCCACACTTAGGGAGGAGATTATGCGGCCTATGTGTGATTCGCCTTGGTCAGGGAATTTTGGGTACTCGTATGAGTATGAGGCACCAAAGATGACAAAATTATTGTACAAGGAGGTATTAAGACTGCACAAATTACTTCAGGACATTGATGGTGACCGAGATGGCATATTACCCGGTGCATTTTGGCAGGAGACGAACATATTAGCAGGCTTAGAGTTGATTCCTAGTGCTTGGTTTCCACTGGATGATGGCATACCAGGGACTTGGTTCATTTTGACTCTGATGATTACCAGTATGGTGCAACAACAGTTAGTAGGTATTACGGGTGGTGGACTTCCTACTTGGTGGTGGGATCTAGGAATTCACCTGAGTGATAGATTGATTCAGATGATGATGATTGACAAAGCCATGAAAGTGATTGGCCTACTTCATTTTTTGGATGTTAGTAGAGAAGAGGTCGAGAATTATTCTATATGGATGAACAAACCTGAGGCAGGATGTGGATTTACAAACTTAGACGTCATTGAGGCACCTTTGTAGGGGAGGATTAAAGATAATGGTTTCAGTCCCTTCAGGGAGTTCATCTTGGGGTCCCAAGAGAGGAGGATGCAGAATGGGAGCGTTGGTCTAACGGTGATGATCAGAGTAGTGCAACATTAGCATGGTGGTACCCTTCTGGAATTATTTTGGGACCTTGGGATTACATTGCTTGACAATTCATCTACTATTAGAGATGTGAGCACCGATTTTGACTTTATGAAGTTCAATTTTTGGATGCATAGGGGTGGATGCTTGGAGGAGTTGTCTTTCGAGGAGTTGGATAAATTCATGTAGCTTATGATTTCCTATCTTATTAGGAGAAGTTGGTTGGATACTGGTATTTTCACCTTACAGACTAGTGTTATGAGTAGAAGGTGCTTCCTATCTTACAAGCTAGTGTGGGATCCTGGTGACTTCACCTTCTATGAGTTTCTTGTGTTTAGGGACTCTGTGGACGATATGTTGGGGGATTTTCCAAACGATGATTGGATGATTGCAATAGACCAGGGGTGGTGGAGTATTAGGAATTTTCCCTTTGAAACTTGGAGACATAGTGTAGTGGATGTCCTATCAGTTGATGACCATGTAGAATTCTCTATGATGTCTGATTTTAGAGTTGGGATACATTGGATGGGTATGATCCTCGATAGTAGATGTGATCCTTTGAGGCATTACAAGTTGTGGATACATAGTGGGCACAGTGCTTGGAAGACTATGATCAAAGTGATGCAACATTAGTGTGGTGGTTCCTTTTTTATGATAGCTTGGGACCCTAGAATTTCATTAGGAGACAATGTAGCAGTTGACACAAAGGCCCATAGAGGTGAGAGCCAATTTTTTCTCTCATGAGATTGGTTCCTTAGCAAAGCAGTACATTGATTGGTTGATTGAGTTATTGCAACACAGAGTGGCCTTTCTTGTTGGCAGTTTTCAGGAGGCATCTTATGTTAGTGCATTATCAAACCACGTCTTGAGCGAAGGATGCTTCACATCTTCCAGGGTGGTTTGGGATCCTGGTATCAATTTCAGTTTCAGTTTGGATCAGTTGATGGAGCATCAGGTCATGATGGCATTACCTAAGTACATGCAATATTTGGGAAGGGAGGACTTATCATGTCTCCATTTTTGGGTTCCCCTATTTTGTAGTATAAGGGACTTCCGTGTCTTGCCAGTGGAGAAAAATGAGTAGAAAAGGGGTCATTTAATGTCACTTAGTTAGGAGATATTATATTATTAAAGTGAAATTATAGAAAGTAAAGTAAATTTAGATTAATAAGCTAATTAATTATTATTAAAGTGACTTTTAATCCTAAAGTGAGAATTGGAGGGAAAATAAGGGCTATATTTGATTTAGTCAAAAAGGGGAAAGTTCTAGAATATTGATTTAGTAAAAAAAGGGAAAATTCTAGAAGGTGTGGAGGAAGGATCTAGAAGGGGTTGGAAAACTATAAAATAAGGGTAACCCCTCACTTCTCATAATTATGATTGGATATTTTATTGGGTGCTCTTGTAGCCAACATTTTCATTGGGGTTTTGGGCAAAACCCTTCCACTATTGGTTTAGTTTCGGTGGTGCAATATCAACCCTAGCTAAAGAAGAGGGGAATCCATCTAGGGTTTCCATTGGAGCTAAGACAAGGAGGAGGATCCATCTATGATCCAAAAATGGAAGGAATAATTAACAAATTGACATTAATTAGATACTCATGAATGATTAAAGAGTTCATCCATTAATAACCATGCTGCAAATAAGAGAAGTGAAAAGCAATAATAATGAGACAAAGACAACAAGAACTTGATAACAGAGTTCACCAATATGTGGCTATGTCTCTGGGCCCGCTTCCAAGTGGAGGACCTCTTTATTGATCTTCAAATGCTCAAGTTCTCTTTACACTGGCTCTTTGTTGTTACAAATAGGCTTCTGATTTGTTGTACAATACCTTCTTATGAATATGCACACATGCCTAAAAAAACTCCTCTCAAAACATCACAAAATGTCCTTCAAAACATGAGAAATGGGCCAAAAACTCAACATCTTCTTTACATTCTTTGCATACAAAAGTGCTCTCTCAAGCTCAATAAGTCTGATTTATATAGTTTTTAGGCTTAGTTGGGGAAGCCCAACTTCCCAAAAAGATATGGCCTCTTTTTGGGATCAAATCCCCCTCCAAATGGCCAACAAATCTCCAAAAACGCCCAATCTGGGCCAAACTATAGGAAAAATACCCACCTGTGTACAAAAAATAAAAAATAGCCCCCTAGGGCTGGGCGTGCGCTCCAGAATAGAGTCAGATGAAAATAATGTGGCCAAGCTCTAGCCCAAAGGGCTGTGTGCTGGCCCTTAGTTCAAAATCACAGGTCATATGGCATAGATTGATAAGACCGTGCCCTAAAGGTGCATTTCTGGCATGTGGTTATAGCCCTCGATCACATGCACCAAAGGTGTCGGAGGTTAAGCCTTTAGTTATGGTGCCTGCACCCTGTTTGGAACTATATAGAGGAGAACCCCTTTCAAACTATGTGTTTTTATGTATCCATAAGCCCGCGGGTTGGGGCTAGGCCCCAACCCCCTTCCGACTCCGATCCACCATATATGCACATTAAATAATATAAAGTGGGTTGTATAAAACAAGTTCCAAGTGTGGTGCATTGGCTATAGGACCTTTACAAAGGTATTTTCTCCACCAACAAGTCATGGGTTTGAATCCCATGAGCTCCAGAACATTTTAACCTACCATCAAATGATAGGGTGCCATGTGGCAACCCATGTCTGAGCCACGTGGCACCTCTTCATTTGCCCATAAAAAATGTGCCACTTGTCAGAAATAGATTGGATCACTGTCATCTGCCCAGTCAACCTATTATTGTGCTACCACGTGTCTCAATGCGACATCAACATCATGATGTCATGCTGACGTCAGCATTCACTTTTTGCCTTTTGACCTATTGACTTTTTACCTATTTGGGAAAACGATCAGAGTGCGATAAATCTCACATACAATGTTAGTTTGAGAAAGTAAATATATGGTCGGAATCAGTGTGACGATCCTATCGCAATGGAATTGGTTTCATCCAATTATGATAACTTTCATTTTTGAGCATTTTCTGGACCTGGGGAGCCTCCTGGATCATTCCTCCCCACTTGGAAGCTTTTGGACCACCAAAATTCTGGTATCAGTTGGTAACTAAGTGAGGATAGTATTTCCTCACCTTTCTGGTCTCCATCCACTTGGCCTAACTTGGAATTGTGCCCTTCAATCCCACTCGAAGATACTCCACATCGCCCCTGCGAGAAGTTCAGACGCTTTTGTCCAAAATGGTGTCTTCCTACAACTCGTTCATATATTCAGGAGAAAAATATTCTATGGTAGGAATATGAAAATTCTCTCCTTGATCCTTGATCATAGGAGGCTCATGCAATCTCAAGTTTTCCACATTTACAACTGAATAAATTTGCATATATGGAGGCAATTCTAACCGCAAAGCATTAGTACCAATCTTGTCTAAAATTTTGAAAGGACCATAACGAATTGGTTTAATATTTTTACCTTCTCCTTGCATCCTTTCCTTGTTGATGTATAACCAAACTTGATCTCCTGCTTTGACCTGATGATCAACTCGATGCATATCATGCCTCGCCTTGTACTTGGCTTGGATTTTCTCCAACTATTCAAGTACCGCCTGATGAATCAACTGGATCCATTCAATGAAATTTGTAGCCTTGTCCACCTCACTGTGTCTCTCTGCTGCAATGTATTTCCCAAAAACAAAATCCAAAGGAGACTTTGGCAAGTATCCCAAACACGTTTCAAATGGAGATCTTTGAGTAGAAGAATGCTTGGCTCGATTATACGCATGTTGTACATAACACAAATGTTCATCCCAAAGATTAGGATGTTTGTTGCAATAAGCCCAAAGTAGATGCACTATTGTATTGTGTCGAAGATTAAATTCACAACGAAGTTTGGCCTGTAAAGTGTCATTAAAGCCTATTATTATAAAAGCTAAATAAAACTAGTCGGTGGGACCCCCTCATAGATTGGAGATCAAGTCTGATGTTTATTCGATGGTATGTTATTGTTCAACACTACTTTCATGGTTGCCGATATTTTTTTTTATTGAATAATGGATCAGGCATATTATACAGGGCTCCCTTGCTGTTCCAAGATCAAGTAACACCGGATTTTTCATGGTTATCATTTCTGAATATTCTTGTGACACCTGCAACAGACAGATGTTAGTAACAATGAAGGAAGAGAAACTAAAAGAATAAATTTCCCTATGCTAACATGCTATACTATATGAATTTAAAAAAAAAAAGGATTGTGGCAAATCCTAGCTAACATAGGATAGCCATATGAGTTATCAAGGATGTATATAGCATAGTTGGTATGTATTTCTGCATAGTAAAGATGGTAATATGTGATACAGGTGGAGCTCTTGAAAATTAAAGGTCGTTGGTTCAAGGTGGATGACTTGTTTGATTAGTAGCTGGCACGTACTAAGAATTGAATGAACTTGCAGTAGGTAAGTGATGTGCATTTACTGCACATCGCCTTTACCCCTATCATTGGACGCCACCCTAGTCAGGCTATCTTCCCAGCATTACTGTTGTGGTTATGCTCCGATTTCTTAGCAAGGAGGAACCGCTTGACCAACTTGCATTTTAAGACATTTGATTATAGGTATGTTATTCTTTTTATCCCTTCATGAATCTACTCTAGTTATGAAATGGATATTGGCTCAAGTGTATTATATGTGCTTTCCTTAAGTATTGTGATTGTGTAAATGGTGGTTGTGATGAAATGTTGATGATTCTTTTTGAAATGATGTTGAAGTCTTAGCATTGCTAGTTATCCTGGGGTGTTAGCAGTCACAAGAGATCTTTGTTATCCATTGATGGTTTACTTAGAGGATTCTTGTTGATCTTGGTGGGATATCTTCATGATTTTGCATTGTTGTATCCAGTCTGTGGGTTTTTACCTCCAGTTATGGCCCCTGTCATGGAATTGTTCCCTGTCCACAAATGAAGCATGGCCCTCTTTGTGTGTACACATTCGGCCTCGAAGTTTTCATTATTACGAGAAGTTGGCTATTTTCCTCCTATGATGGCTACCGAACAAACCCTTAACCCCCTAGTCTAGGGTTTCATAGGAATATTGTCAGGCCTTCCAAGTTGTTATGGGTTATTGTGGATTGAATGTATGGCTGACCACTTTGGATACAGACTCACCCAGTTGGTCGTATGGCAGTTGTATTGGTTTGGCATTTGGTTACTGCCTCTGTGATAATAATGATAAACCCTACATTGCCAAATCGCACTTTCAAAGTATATAGTCACCCTCCTTATGTTAATCACTTAGTATTGTTAATGAAGAATACCTTTGTGCCGATTCGATTTGATGTGTGGTGTGCGTAGTTACCACAACTTGTTCGGTTGATTGATTATTTTTACAACGATGGCGAATTGTTTGGTTGATACATAGTCACTGACAATTGCACTAATGATTATTTGTATGATAGATGGCATTGGTTACAAATGCTTGATGTTTCTCACGCATGTCACGTTGTGTGTATGGTGTTTTTGCAAATGAAACAATGGGTGTGGTAACTATGGTTTTCTTTGGGGACGAATGACTATTGAACTGGATGAATATAGAGAGTATATCCACCTAATCCTTATGCTTGTTTGATTGCATAAACCTAAGTTTGCACAGTGTATTCGATCACGATGTAACTAAATCGAAGCAATTTTATATTAAATCGATGGCTCAACATGAGATGTTGAGTTATTACCGTGACTGTGTGTTTGTTTTTGTTAAAGAGATATTGTTGTATCACGAGGTTTTGTTGGTTGTGCACTGTGTCTAACACAGATGACTTGGTTTTCACATAGTTTTAAGCGTGTTTATTTGTTTCCATCGACCATTTGTTAAAAGGAGCATGTTGTCAGGACCTCATCGTGTTAGATGCATGGTCCATTTTTTAAGTCACATTGAATTGTTTTTTTTTACAGTGGTTGAATTACATTACCTAGATGAGTTACCCTACGCATAGCTTGTGTCTAAATGATGGTTGTTGGGTATATGTTTAAATATCCATTCAAATTTTGCAATTTAACCCGGATTATTGGGTTTACTACCTATATATATGTTTCATGAATATCAAAGCATTCAAATTTCAAACCCAATTCTAGTGATTATGTGACTTCATTGTGAATTCTGGAAACATGAATTCAAATATAATTGTTGATTGAAGTAATGTATGGGCAGTGGTTGATTTTGATGGTTTAC
The DNA here is from genome assembly GCA_009831015.1 of Picea engelmannii. Lineage (NCBI taxonomy): Eukaryota > Viridiplantae > Streptophyta > Pinopsida > Pinales > Pinaceae > Picea > Picea engelmannii. The sequence continues at coordinate 47,686 of ML810744.1, read as the reverse complement.
ATATTGGAAATGGGTGCTGTTAAAAAATTGCTATAAAATGAAAAGAATGTAAATGACAGGAGAATAACCCCTCACAAATTGTGTGGAATATATGTTTTCATGTGGCGACATTGTGTTGTATATTTGATTATGAACAGAGAACTAGTTAACTGCACATAAATTGTTATTTGGTCAAAGTGATTGATGGTTGATACATCTCTTTTTGCAGAATGTTTTGTGGATCGCTTAGTTAATTTCATGAACAGTAATCGTCTTTATTCCCTTCCATGATTTCATTTTCCACTAATTAAAAATCCCATCACCTTCCCATATTCATTTTTTTCACTCCTTGTTCTGAGATTGATTACAGTCAAGAGAATTTATGTGTTAAAGTAGATGGAAGAGGCAGTGTATTGTGTGGATTACAGTGAGGTTTTATTGGTTTCTTTATAGTTGATTGTTGTTGTCATTGAGAAGTGACCATGTTTTTTCCCCCCTCGTTATATCATATTTTCTCTCAATACAACCCCTTCATCTATCCTAGAACCCTTTTCCACCCCCCTATTCATTGATTGACAATAAAACAATTTGTATGGATTGGATTGCATGAATCTAATATATTTTTGAGCCAAAATCCATTTCGTATTTTAAAAGAATTGTCATGAATGGTTAATTAAAAAATCATTTGCTAATCAATCATGCATACATGGATGCGCCATTCAAGTAAAAGGCTAAAAACAGAGGCCTATCACGCCTCTGTCAAAAAGAAGGACTAAAGGATAATAGCATCAGCAAGGGAAAATATGACTTTGAGTTTTATTTTATCCATCGTTTTATGACAGTTGACTTCAGGGATCTTTGGACAACATGTTTATTTTGGATATATGAGTATTATTTTTGAAATAATTTGAAATTTCATGAGCTTAAATTACCAAAAGTGAATATGTTGATGGGAGACACAAGGAGGTTTTTTTTGCTTAACTAATGGTTATGTTATGATTATTATGAACTAAAGGGAGTCACAAGGGGTCCCACATACTAGTTATTATTATTTATGACCCTTATTATAATTATTACTCTCCCCCCTAACTAAAGTTAGTTAAATCTTTTAATTAACTTAACTAGTGAATTGGTTCAACTTATTCAACCAATTCTAATTTGTTAAAAGAAAAAGGAAAGGGAGGAACAAGAGGAGGATAGAAGCATAAGCATGCTAAGGTTTTCTCTTTGAGTTTGTGTTGAGATAGTTCAGTTTTCATTCATTCATATATTCATCAAAGCCTAATTCTCTTTCATGATAGCAAGGTCTTATTGTAGTCAACAATATTCAGCGCTAAATCAAATCATTCAGACACTTGTTTTTCAGAGGTGTTGATCTATCTTTGATAGTTTGTGTAGACTTGTATGTTTGTGAATTAATTTTAATGACTGATAAAGGCTATTGTGCAGAGTCGAGTGGGAAGCAATCTGTGGCAAGTTGATCCAGCTTTTAGAGTTCGGTTTTGGTTTTCTGTCAAAGGTCCTTTTGTATGTTCCATCGGGGATGTCTAAGTTTGACTTTGGTCCAAGATTTATGTATGATATTTTGTAGAGAAAATGACTCTTTGGTGATTTGGAATGAAATAAAGGATTTCTTTATGTCTCAGCTATCTTGATTATCATCTTGGTTTCTTTACTTTTGTTCTTACATTTATTTCAACAACTGTTATATTCATAAAATTACATAAAAAGTGAATTTCCAGTAAGCTTTTTATTGATAAAAGACTAGCCTAAGCACTCGTAATTAATACTTGTGAGTTAGGATGTTATTTTTTTTGGCTATAAACATAGGGTGATATTCCTGTCTACTTTTCTTCAGGCAAGTAAAGTCTGAAAATGCTTGAGTAAGATCAATTCATATATTTTCCTCAACATCTTGTTCACCACCTATGTATGCCCATCCATCTGTGGATGAAATGTTGTTCTCTTCTTTAACCTAGTGTCCATAAGTTCCCACAAGCATGACCAAAATTTCCCCAAAAACCTGGAGTCTCGATCAGATACAATAGAAGTAGGTAACCCAAAATGAACCCATACATTATCAAAGAACATTTGAGTTGTTTGTTCAGTTGTGACTTGCATTTTACAAGGAATTAGAACACACATCTTGTTGACCCTATCCACAACTACATACAAGTAATCATGACCTTTTCTAGACATAGGCAATCCCCCCACAAAATCCATAGATACAATTTCCCATGGTCTAGAAGGAATAGGAAGTGGAGTGTACAATCCTAGCTTTCTGTTGCTTGGTTTTCTTATTGCACACATAGTACATCCCTTTACATACTTAGACACATTTTCATGCATTCGAGGCCATTAAAAAATTCTTTTTAACTGAGAAATTGTTTTGTCTACACCAAAGTGTCTTGCTATTAGAGAAGTATGTGCATCCCTGATTACATGGAGTCTTTCACATTTTGGAATACACAATTTTCCCAAATGATACAAAAGTTTGTCTTTAATATGATAATTCAATTCTTCTGCACTTTTACCATGAATTAAAGTTGCATAGACTTCCTTAAAATCTTTGTCCTCAACATATTGTTCAATGTAACTTTCATGAGTGATTGAATTGTGCTTAAGGATTGTAGCAATTGTACTAGCAGACCTAGATAACATATCAACAACTTTATTATGAATTCCCTTTTTATATATGATGACCAAATGAAATTGTTGCAAAAACCCATCCATATAAAATGCCTTGATTGTTGTAGCTTAGTTTGTGATTGTAGATACTGTAATGGTTGATGATCAATATGTATTATTGTTTCTTTTCCTATTAAGTAATGTTTCCACTTTTTAACACTTTGTACTAGAGCATAGAATTCTTTATCATAGGTTGGATAATTAATTATTGTTGTAGTGAAGGTCTTAGAATGATAACATATGGGTTTTATGTGTTGCATCAACACTGCCCCCATGGCATAGTCACTTGCATCGGTTTCAATTTCAAAATACTATTGGAGATCTAGCAATGCCAGAATAAGAGTTTTACTAATCTTTACTTTTAAAGTATTGAAAGCCTTCTATTGGATTCCTCCCCACTGGAATCGTCTTTTCACAGTTGTCAATGCATGTAAAGGTGTTGCAATTAGAGAGAATTTTGCAATAAACTTCCTCCAATATTGTTTTTCCCCCATGAAGCTTCTTACTTCAGTTACATTTGTAGTCTTTGGCCAATTTAAAATAACCTCAACTTTAGAGGGATCAATCTTAAGCTCTCCACCCCCTACAAAGTAACCCAAATACACAAGAGATGTTTTTCCAAATTCACATTTTGACAACTTTACAAAAAATTTCTCTCTTCGTAACACTGAAAGTATCTACCTAACATGCTGGACATGCTCTTCCCTAGCCCTACTGAAAATAAGAATATCATCTAAGTAGACTATTAAAAATTCATCAATGAATGGCCTGGATACATCATTCATAACCCACATAAAAGTAGTAGGTGCGTTAGTAAGCCCAAATGGCATCACTAACCATTCAAACAATCCATGTTTTGTTTTAAAAGAAGTTTTCCATATATCATGTTCAACAACCATGATCTGATGGTAACCAGTTTGTTGACGATTGAAAACATCAAAGTGATTTCACCCGCAAAGTGTTTCTAAGCCTATTATTATATAAGACTAAATAATGCTAATAGGTGGGACCTCCTTGAACTTTTAAAGATCGGGTCTATTTATTTTCAATGTTATGATGATGCGCTACAAAGTTACATGGTTGATGAGAATATGGTTTTAGTTGAAATCACTTAAGTTTTGAGATATTGTTCCTTCATGATACTACAACATGCTATTCATTCATGGCATTTGTTCTTCTCTCCTGCACAACAAAAATGTTAGTGAAAATTATAGAAAGGCATTTTGAGGAAAAGTAAATGTTATGTCTAATGCAAAAAAAGGGAGACCTAGCTCTACATACTTGTTGATAATGGTTAAGTCCTAGCTAACAAATGGCTATGAAATATTGTTTAATTACATTTTTTTATATATGCATATGGTGGAAATTTTGGTGGTGCACTTTGGCAAGGTGACAATGCAATGGCTATGCATCGATTAATGGGATTGGTGGCTGACTTACATATGTTATAACGTTGGTGGCTCATGGAAGTGATGGCTTGCGTTTTTATGGGGATTATGCTATGTTTCAGTTAAATTTTTGATGATTATGCTATACATGATCGTTGGATTGTGTAGTGGTCGAGCGATTTATTTGAGTTATATCGGGAATTTAAACATGGGTGACGCATTTGGCAAAGTGAATGCAAATGGTTGGATTATTATGTGGACTTGGATTATACTACTGTTTGAATATGTTGATACTATCGATGCACCGGTTGATTAATTGTGTTAATGGAAGGCTCTTTGGAATGTACTATGGAGTAAATGAGATATGGGTGGATGCGATGTGCATTTACTGCACGTCACCTTCACCCTTCTCGTTGGTCGCCACCCTAGTCGGACTGTTGTTTTGATCTTGATGTTGTGTTCATGCTTCGGATTTCTAGCAGGGTGAAACCGCTCAGCCACCTCTCATATTAAGGATTTCGATTAGAAGGTATGTCTCTTCTGGCCATTCTTGACTTCACTCTAGATATGAAATTATTTTGGCTCAGTTGTGTGAGTTTGTGTTTGTCCTAAGTGCTGCAACTGTGTGGAATTTTGGATTCGAATGAAAATAGATGGTTCGGCTCGTATCAGTTTAACTTCATTGGTTTGTTAGTCTTCCTGGGTGATAGTTCTTTATTACCACTGCCTGTTGGTTGAAGGGTTTTGTTTAAAATCATGTATGGATGATTGTATTCTTGGTTATTGGGTTTGATTAAGAGCCATGTTTCCTTATTCGGCCTTGTCAAGGGACTATCTCTCGTCCACAAGCATCATAGCCCCTTGTGTGCACACCTCCGGCTTCTAAGTCTCACTGAAGTTAGATTCATTCCTCCTATGAAGGCTACTGTGAAAACCCTAAACCCTCCCATCTGAGATTGCATAGGGAAATTGTTGAGCCTGTCAAGTGATTTCCAGTCACCTTGGTCTATTACCTTGAATACGAGCTCACCTATGGGTCGTATAGCCATCATGTTGGTTTAGCTTCTCATCACTACCTATGTGATAATGGCACGAGCCTCGCATTTCCAATTGCACTACTAAGGGTCATGGTCGCCAGCCTATTGTCAAAGAATCATTTTTCTATTATGAAAGGGCCTTTGTCATTTTTTTTTTTGGTTCAGAGGTACATACTGTTATCACGCTTGTTTGGTTTATTGCTTCCCTCACCACAGTGCCAAATTGTTGGTTATTATACAACCATTAGAGTGGTGCTTATGATGTTCGGATAATGGTTAGCATTAGTCATAGGGGTTTGGTGTTGTCATACATGTTGCATCCTGTAGGTGATGTCTTGAGAATTAGAAGACTGAATTGGATATGTTTACTGCATCTTTTTACACTTGAATGTGTGCGGCCTAGTCACTCACATGTGACTAAATAAATGGCCCAAAATAAAGTTTTGAGTTATGTCATGGTTATATATATTGTTGTGTGGTTATGGGAATTATGACACTGTGGAATTCTCTCAGTCGTGCACCGCATATAATATGTATGGCTTGTTTCCTATGCCCAGTGATACCCCCGAATTCTAAGTGAGTTTGTCTTTTGTGATGGATCACTGTTGATGACAGTTGTGTGGGATTTTAGGCCTAGTTTTGAATAACACTAAGATATTTGTTTTTTACAGTGGCATGGTTACATGGTTTTGGGAATTCGTTTCTGCATAGCCTGTGTCTAAATGATGACTATTGGTTGTATATACAATTGCCTTTCAGGCGTGGCATGTGAGGTGTTGATTATTTTGATCTTTCTATTGCATATATATGTATGGGAACATATCATTATAGATCTTGATTGGCTCTGTAGAGACTCCATTATTATTTTTGGAAAACACTACTTTCAAATACAAATGTAGATTGGGGAATGTATGGAATGGTGGATGTTAATGTTTATAGATTGAGTGTTGTTGTTGACTGTTATGATATGCAGAATGTAAGAATAAAGGGAACAGAACCTCTTTAAAATTGTGTGAAGTACTTATGTTTTGTGATAACACTGTATTGGATATCAATGGATAGTAAAATTAAACAAATGCATAAGAATTATTACTTAGTCATCTGATTGTCGGTTGATGCATATTTTCCTTACTGTAAATATGTTATGGATTGCTTGATTAATATCATGAAAAGTAACGTTTTTCTTCCCCTCATTATCTCATTTTTCACTAATTATAAACCCCTCATGTATCCCATATTCATTTTTCACCCCCTGTTCTGATATTGATCACAGCTAAGAAAATTTATGTGTTATATTGGATAAAAATGGCAGAATTCTGTGTGGATTGAAGTGAGGTTTATTGGTTGCTTACAGTTTATTGTTGTTATCATTGAGCAGTGACCATATCTCTTCCCTTTCATTATATCATTTTTTTCACAAATTACAAACCCCTCATGTGTCCCTGAACATTTTTTCTAGCCCCCTCCTCATTGATTAACATTAGAACAATTTGTATGGATTGGATTGCATGAGCCTAATACATTATGAGCCAAATTTGTTTCATATTTTTAAGGAGTTGTCATGCATGGTTATTTAAAAGACTATTTTCTAATTGTTAAAACATGTAGGATGAGTTTTTTCAGTCGGGGAAGCCATGACCGAGGAAACAGAGGTAGAGGTAACTGGAATCGAGGCCCAAGGAGGCCTAGGTTCTCAATACATTTTGATGTTGATTCTGAAGAGCTTGGCCAATTGTTCCATGCTGGGTTCTTTAATTGGATTGGATAGGGAATAGTCCAACTAAGGCCTGAAAGGCCTCCCTTACAAGCCCATCAAGCCCCCGGTATACCTGTGCCTCCCCATGTCTCTTTACAGCCTAAAGTCCTAGAAAATGATGGGTGGCAGGAGATTCTTCACCCGACAGTCTCCCAACACCGTGGCTAGCCAAACTTAACTTTACCTTCTCCCCCACCTTTGAACCCCATTTCCCAAGCTTCCCCTAACCACTCACCAATGCAATCCTCCCATGCCAGCAAGAGATTGAAGACTGAATCCCACCATGCATCTGGTAAAGGAAAAATTCTCGCTGCCCCTTCCTCATCCTCCGATGACTCTGGCAAATCCGTGTCTTTACGAATGCATCTGAGGGATGATTTTTCTCATGTGATTAGTGAGATAAAGCCTAAAGTCTCTTCCCATCTCAAGGCATTTTCAGAGAAATCAGAAGGTGACAACAGCAACCAAGGAAAGGTTGCTTCACAGACTGGAAAATATGGGTTTTAATTTTTATGTCAATTATTGTTTTATGACAGTGGTCTCCATGGATTTTGGACAACATGTTTCATTTTGGACAACATGTTTCATTTTGGACAGCAGGTCTTATTTTGGATATATGAGTATTAATTTGAAATTGTTAAAGAAAAATATGTTTTGAAGGGAGACACAAGGGGTGTGCTTGCTTAACAAATGGATTATGTTATGATGTGATGATAATGGATTTTGTTATGATGTGATGAATGTTATTCACTAAAGGAGTAACAAGGGGGTCCCACCTATTAGTTATTATTTAATTATGACCATATTATGATTATTACGTTTCCCCCCTTCCTTAACTAAAGTTATTCAAGGATTTATGTTAGCTTAAATAATAAGTTAGTTCAACTACTCTAACCAATTCTAAATTGTTAAAAGTTGAACTGGGGGGAGGAACAAGAGGAGGATAGAAGAATAAAGCATGTTAAGGTTTTCTCTTTGATTTATGTCGAGATAGTTTAGTTTTCATTCATTCATATATTCATCATAGCCTAATTCTCTTTTGTGATAGCAGGGTCTTATTGTAGACAACAACATTCAAGGTTGAATCAAATCATTCAGACACTTGTTCTTCAGAGGTGTTGATCTATATTTGATAGTCTGTGTAGACTTGTATGTTTGTGAATTAACTTTCATGACTGATAAAGGCTATTGTGCAGAGTTAAGTGGGAAACAATCTGTGGCAAGCTGATCCAACTTGTAGAGTTCAGTTTTGGTTTTCTGTCAAAGGTCCTTTCATATGCTCCATCGGGGATTTCTAAGTTTGACTTTGGTCCAAGATTTCTGTGTGAAGTTTCGTAAATAAAATGACTCTTTGGTGAATTGGAATGAAATAAGGGATTTCTTTATGTCTCATCTACATTGATTATGATCTTGGTGTCTTTACTTATGTTCTTACATTTATTTCAGCAACTGATATTTTCAGAAAAATACATAAAAAGTGAATTTCCAGCAAGCTTTTTGTTGATAAAAGACTAGCCTAAGCACTTGTAATTAATACTTGTGAGTTAGGATAT
>ML810744.1:13919-33108 GCA_009831015.1 Picea engelmannii | reverse complement strand
TCATGATCATATAATCATAAACAACATCACACCAGCATCATCACATCAAATACACAGTACATTAGTATTTACGTGGAAAACCAAATGGGAGAAAACCATTGAATGATTTCTTATATATATCAAGAATTCATTCATAGGAAGCACCAACTTCCCAATTCTCAAACTACAATTGGAAGGAGGCTACAACATCCTATTTACAGGATCCAAGATGAAATAAGATACAACTCCCTAAATTATTTCACTCCAACCAAAAGGAATCTACAACCCCCTAGGTTCTCCAGCTCCAACTGGTAGGTGGCTACAACCACCTATTTATCAAGATCCAACCTAAAGGAGGCTCCAACTCCCTGATTCTTTGACTCCAACTGAAAGGAGGATACAACCCCCTTTCCTTTCCTCGTCCTACTTCCCTGGAATATAAGTGTAGACCAATTTTCACTAGCACAATCACTATCATTGTCACTACCACTATCATTGTCACTACCACTGCCATTGTCATTATCACTACCACTATCATTTTCACTGTCACTGTCTCTGTCACATCAACCCATAAAATTTCAACCTGTCACTATATCCAACCTATCACATCAACCTGTAACATGTCAACCTATCACTATATCCAACATGTTTCTTCAACATGTCCAACCTGTCACTGTCACTGATACTCAACCAAATCCTCTCACATGGATCATATACCAAGGACACCTCTCAACTAGATTTCCAACATCACCAACACATGCCTCTGCCAAGAATGTACCAAGATCACCAACACACCATCAAGTACCAACATGTACCATGCATTAACCATGCATCAGCCTATACCACAACCTATATGTACATCAACCATGTACATCAACACCTCTACCATACCATGTTCCAACCATGCACATCAGCCATGTATGTCAACCTGTACCATAACCATGTACTTCAACCTGTAACACAACCAGTGCATCAACCATGCACCAAACCTCCACCAATATGTCAATATCACCAAGATGTGTCTCAAGCACTATGCCAACATCAAGTGTCCAACATGCACCTCAATCATGTGCTAAACCAAGAACCAATCTATGCCTCAAAAACTATTATACCAATATCAACAATGCATGCATCCAATCATGGACCTCAAACCATGTGCCTCAACCATATACCATATCACTCATGATATGTCTCAATCATGCCATACACCATAGCATCATCAACATGTAACCTTCAAAATATAAATCTAAACATACTTGTAACTATGTAACAGACCTGGTGTATGTGATCATAGATATGTAGACCTTCCTCAACTTCAACAACAAGAGAATATCATATTCATCAAACTTTACCTTAGTATCATGTTACTAGTTTTTGGATTAGTCACAAACCCTAACTTTCAACAAGCATAAATCCATACCTGTAATGAATAAAGGTCTGAAAATTCTACAAAATATTCTTCAATATCTTCTCTACAATTCCTCTAGGTTTCACTACTTGGAACCTCCTAAAAAAGGAGTTATAGAAAAAATGGCATACCTTGCTGAATTCTAAATTATTCTAGAGAGTGAAATTATAGAGCATGCCACATGCATAATATTTGATATATAGATATGAAAATCACACACAACATACTATATATTGTAATCTATGCAATGGATTTCGTCTCACTAAATTTGGATCTTCTATGAATAAGTTATGACCTTTTTACCTGGAGCACTTGTTTGAGACTAGTTCCAGGACTAGCCAAAAACCCTCTCTTCCACAGAGTGTATCTCCCAAAATACAATGACCCAGAAGTTGAAATTTCTACCACAGGTACCTTTATAGGTATTCTCAATATCCTTGAATTTTCTCTATCTGTTTCATTCTAGAAAAAAATTATAGTGAAAATGGTAGGATGACATGTAGATAACATACCTTAAAACACATCCTCACAAGACTTCATCCTCCCTTGCAATTTCGACCTTATTTACTTCATCTTCCCTCTGAAAAACACATCAGATATCCTTGTTTACCTCAGATAAGAATTGCTTTATCACTTAGAAAGATATTCAATGAACTTGTGTGCATAAACTATGTACTTATCAAAGACTTCTTGAGGTGTATTTATATTTTTTCTAAGTAATCTCTTTCCTTAAATTTAGGACCTTTTTCCTTAACTTTAGGGATTATTTCCTTAACTTTATGGCTTCTTGAAATTTCTTGTTAAAACCAATTTACCATTTCATTAAAGACTTGTAACCAACTAGGGTCTTCTTCACCATTCTTTGGGGCTTCCAAATTTACAAAGCCATATCTCCCTAACCGTGAGGAACCATGTGGTGTTCCACATATCACCGGAAACAACATGATGAGTACTATCCATCTATGATTTTTTTACATGTATTTAGACTTTCCTTCATGTCCAAAATCTCATTCAACTTTGGTTACCATAACCACACCTTCGGGGATTCATGTATACTTCATCAAATGTATCCATCACATATGCTAACATCAACTAACTCACAATCAATCACAATCATACATATGATAACCAACTGTCCAACGATATCATCCAAATCATTGGGGCTTCCAGAATTCTCTAATGGTTGAAATCAATCTCTGAGGGTTGACATCAATCTCCAAGATCACTCTCCAAGGGTTAACATCAATGACAACAACTATCCAAACCAACTGTCTAACAATATCCCCCTTTGACATTGATGGAAACACTTAGACATGTTAACACTCATGCTCATGCTCCCCCTGTGATAACCACTCCTCATCGATGTTTCTATCTATTTATGTCTCTCCCCCTTTGACATCAATGACAAATGGTATCTCCTCTTGGGGTTTCTCCCCTTGTCTTCATGCCTCTATTATTTCTCTCCATCTTTGACCAAAGGTTAACTCCCCTTGTCAATATGCCTCATCCTACTGTAATAAATCATGGGTAAAATAATATCCCTATAAGTATGTCTCCATGTTTGTATGCTACTGATCTTCCTTTCTAGATCACCCTCTCTGATGACTTGAATTCTCTACATGATGTTGTGTAGACCGATGTAGGGATACATGTACATGTTTCCTTTCCTCTCTTCCAGTGCTTCTTATTTTTCATGGTGCTTCCTCTTGAAATTCATTGACATATATAAAAAGAATTCAAAATTGATTTATTTGTTTGCTTGTCATGTTCACTTGACCATATTGTTCAACAATGTCCTTCTGATGATATAAATTCTACTGAAAGTTTCTCTTTCCTTGTTATTTTGTGCCTTTCACTGCTTTCCTTTATGTGACCAACTGATTTCACTGATTCCAGTTGTAAATATGATGCTATGCATATGAACCATGTTTCCTATACCTGCTAAGTATCTCATGAATCCATCTATGTCCATATGTTATAAACTATTCATAACCCTGCTACTCAACTATCCATAATGCTGACCCATCTGTCACTGTACCATTCTAAAGACTTATCTTGAATATAATACAATTGATCATCACATGTTCATGTTGATAAAATGAAATCAAATATGTCCACTGATCTAATATATTTTCTCATCAAATTATGCATGTCTGGAACAACCTATATTGAAGATATCCCTACCTAAATACATATGTGGAATATAATCATAAACTTATGCATGTGTAACTACCAACTGATATATGTGTGGGAACACTACTTCTTAATCAATCAATCTATCATTGTGTACTTTTGCTATCTAACTTCTTTGAATTTGTCTCTGCAAACACTTCAAGTGACTTGAAAGATGGTTCTCTGATCTGCCTCATCTACTGCATAGACTCCCCCTATTCAACATACATATTTGTTGGGAGTATCTAAGCCAGGTGGCTCAGAAAATTACCAATTCTGATGTGGAGTAGTCTTCCTCTTCATCTGTAGACTCATCATCTTTCTTAACTCTGACTTCTTCCTTTCTAACTTTGGATTTGATCTCGTACTACAATCCATGAAAGTACAATCTCTTGTGTCTTCTCTTTTTTCACATGTTCTTATTTTATTTCGTGTACTACTGAAAATCTTGTGATCTCTGGGACCTGGTCTTTATTCACATGTTCTTCTTGTTTTCCATTTCTTCCCCAAATCTTACTATATCTAACAATGCCTGTAGATTTTTCTTTATCTCGTACTATTTCCAATCATGGAAGTATGACTTATAGGTGTCCTTCCTTCATTTTCTCTTCATTTACCTATTCTTGTTTTATTTTCCATACTTTCTTATATCTGATATTGGTGTTCTCTTTCATAGAAGTATCGATCATGCTTCTACAATCATGAGCTATGTGCCCATAGTTATGAAATTTGTAACATTTTGTGTTATGTGGGTCCACATAAGCATTTATTGCTTGAAAATTTCTTCCATAAGCCCTGCAATCAACAACCTTATGTCCAAAGTTAGTACAATAAAAACAATGACCATAAAAAAAATTTACATACCTGGGAGTGAATGATATTATTTTTGGTGTAGTCCTTCTGAATTCCTTCCTTGGCTGATCATGATCATGATTGAGGCTTCTTTGTGGCTTGAACTTGGAGGATCATCTTTTGTAGTATTCTTCTTGAGTCTTTTTCACTTCTAGAATTTTCTTCTTTAAGGGATTTCATTCTTCCTTCTTCATTGAACCTTCAATGACTTATGAATAAGTCTTTTGCTTCTCTTCATTCTTCCTTTCTGGCAACCTGGAGGGATTCTCTTCAACTGATGATGTGGATGCTTCTGTCTCTTCAATATTCACACTAATCTTGACAACTTTTACTATTAACATGGAAACTTCTTATTCAAGCTTCTCCACCTCTTCTTCTTTCTTCATCGTCTGGTTTCTCATGACTTCTTCTATTCGCTTTGCTTCTTCAAGTTGTATATTCAATGTGATTATTTCATATTCAAGTTTTCTTTCTTATTGATTGAACTCTGCTTCAAGATTATTTAAATCGTTAGTTCTTTCCATGAGATGGTCTCTCAGTACCATCTCTCTCTTTTCTGCTTCTTTCTTATGTGTTGTTATTTTGGCTTCCAAATACTGCTTCTGATCCTCGAGAGTTTCTTCAATCCTTTTAGCTTCTTCTAGCTAACCTTTTAGCAACATGATCGTCTGCTCAACTTCTTTGGTGTTGGAGTTATGTGATTCTGCCATATTCTTTAGTTATTCCTGGAGTGACTTGTTTTATTTTCTTTTAGTCATCATATATTCAATTGCATCGATCAATTGTTCTTTGTAATCAACTTATGCCTCTTCGTACTCTTCCTCTTCTGAGTCTGTATGACATGATGAGCATTTTTCTTCTTGTTTTGTACCTACATCTTCTTTGGCATTCTCCGATTCTATGATGGGAGAAAAATAGATATTATGTAGCTTTTCCCAAAAAAAATTAGTTGATGAGAATTTACCCACTTTGTCTTTTGGTGAATCACATAGTCCTTCCAAAATGAAATCCATTGTTGTCTTATTATTCTTCTTCAATTACTTCTTGGTGACAGTCTTTGGTTTCTTTGTAGCATTGTATCCTATAACAACTGAGTGCCAAACAACATACCCATGTACCTGTAAAAATGTTTTCATTCTTTTGTTCCACATTTCAAACTTCACACTATTGTGACCATTGGACATTGGTGCTCCATTCACACTATACTCCATAATCTAACTTCCAGTGATTAAATTGCTTCCTTGAAGGAACCTGCTATGATACCAATTGTTGGAATATTGAGAGGGGGGGTGAATTAATATGAACAATTTATACCACTCTTAACCACAATATATATTCTTTCACTTTATCAAAAATGTTCAACAGTTTATCATCCATATATCATGAGCATATAATCATAAACAACATCACATCAAAATCATCACATCAGATACACAGTACAAAAGTATTTACATGGAAACCCAAATGGGAGAAAACCTTAGAATGATTTCTTATATATATCAAGAATTCATTCATAGGAAGCACCAACTTTCGAATTCTCCAACTACAATTGGAAGGAGGCTAAAACCCCCTATTTACAGGCTCCAAGATGAAGGAAGCTACAACTCCCTGGATTATTTTTCTCAACCAGAAGGAGGCTACAACCCCATGCCCTCTTCGTCTTCAACTGGAAGGTGGCTACAACCAGCTAGTTCTCAATATTCAACATGAAGGAAGCTACAACTCCCTAATTATTTAGATCCAACCGAAAGGAGGCTACAATCCCCTTTCCTTTCCTCGTCCTACCACCTTGAAATATAAGTGTAGACCAACTATCACTACCATAGTCACTTCCATTGTCACTGTCACTACAACTGTCATTATCACTGCCACTATCATTGTCACTACCACAAGCATTGTCACTGTCACTTCCTCTATCACATCAACCTGTAAATTGTCAACCTTTCACTATATATAACCTATCACATCAACCTGTAACCTATCAACCTATCATTGTATCCAACCTGTTGCATCAACTTGTCCAACCTATCACTGTCACAGATACTCAACCAAATCCTCTAACATGGATCATATACCAAGGACACCTCTCAACTAGATGTCCAACATCACCAACACATGCCTCTACCAAGCATGTACCAAGATCACCAACATACCATCAAGTACCAAACTGTACCATGCATTAACCATGCATCATCCTATACCGCAACTTGTATGTACATCAAACATGTACATCAACAACTATACCATACCATGTGCCAACCATGTGTCAACCATGTACATCAACCTGCACCATAACCATGTACATCAACCTGTAACAAAACCATCGCATCAACCATGTACCTCCACCAATATGCCAATATCACCAAGATGTGCCTCAAACACTATGCCAACATCAAGTGTCCAACATGCACCTCAATCATGTGCTAAACCAATGCCTCAACAAGTATTATACAAATATCAACAATACATGCATCCAATCATGTACCTAAAACCATGTGCCTCAACCATATACCATATCACTCATGATATGTCTCAATCATGCCATACACCATAACATCATCAACATGTAACCATAAAAACATACATATAAAAATACTTGTAACTCTGTAATAGACTTGGTGTGTGTGATCACAAACCTCTAGACCTTCCTCAACTTCAGAAACAAGAGAATAACATCTTCATCAAACTTTACCTTAGTCTCACGGGACTAGTTTTTGGATTAGTCACAAACCCTAACTTTCAACAAGCATAACTCTGTACCAGTAATGAATAAAGGTATAAAAATTGTATAAAATATTATTCAATATTGTCTCTGCAATTCCTCCAAGTTTCACTTCTTGTAACCTTCCGTAAAAGGAGTTATAGAAAAAATGGTAGACCTTGATGAATTCTAGCTTATTCTAGAAAGTGAACTTGTAGAGCACGCAACACGTGGAATATTTGATATATGTATCTGAAAATCACACACAATATACTATGGACTGTACTCTATCCAATTAATTTTTTCTCATTGAATTTGGATCTTCAATGAATAAGTTATGACCTTTTTACCTGGAACACCTATTTGAGACTAGTTCTAGGACTGGCCAAAAACCATATCTTCCACATAGTCTATCTCCCAAAATACAACGACCCAGAAGCTAAAATTTCTAACAAAGGTACCTTTATAGGTATTCTCAACATCCTCTAGGTTTCATTTTCTGAATCATTCTAGAAAAATTTATAGTGAAAATGGTAAGATGACATGTAAATAACATACCTTAGAACACATCCTCCCTTGCAATTTCGACCTTCTTTACTTCATCTTCCCTTTGAAAAACACCTCAGATATTCTTGGTTACCTCACATAAGAATCACTTGATCACTTAGATATATATTCAATGAACTTGTGTGTATAAATCATGTACTTATGAAGGGCTTCTTGAGGTATATTTATACTTTTTCTAAGTAACCTCTTTCTTTAACTTTAGGACCTATTTCCTTAACTTTACAGATTCTTTCCTTAACTTTAGGGCTTCTTGAACTTTCTTTTTACAACCACTTTACCCTTTCATTAAATATGTGTAACCAACTAGGGTCTTCTTGACCATTCTTTGGGGCTTCCAACTTCATAAATCCATATCTCGCTAACCGTGAGGAACCTCGTGGTCTTCGACATATCACCGGAAATGACACGACGAGTATTATCCATCTATGAGTGTGTTACATTAATTTACACTTTGCTTCATGTCCAAAAACATCATTCAACTTTGGATACCATAACAACACCTCTGGGGCTTCATGTAGACTTCATCAAATGTATCCATCACATATGTTGACATCAACTAACTCACAATCAATCTCAATCATACATATGATAACCAAGTGTCCAACGATATCGTCCACATCTATGGGGATTCTAGACTTCTGCAAGGATTGAAATCAATCTCCGAGGGTTGAAATCAATCTCCAAGATCACTCTCCAAGGGTTGACATCAATGACAAACAATTTTCCAACAGTAAGGGTACTAGTTTTTAAGGCCATGATTTAAAAAAAAAAAGTTGTAATTTTAGCCTAAAAAATGAGGGGGTGCCACTAGGAGCACCAATTTTGATTTGGGGATTGATATTTTAAGATTTTGGTTATAATGGAACTAATTTTTAAGTCCACGGTTTCAAAGAAGTTTCAATTTTAACCTTAAAAAATGGTGTTGTTGTTAGTGCCACTTTTTTATTTGGGGGTCGATTTTAAAAATTTTGTTCCCAATATTATGAGGTTGTTAATTCCATGGTTGAAAAAGGTGGTAATTTTAACATCGAAATAAAAATGGCGCCATTGGTAGTGCCATTTTTTGAAATGAGGGAAAAAATAAACACAAAATACAACCTCTAAAAAAATTTGAACTCTAGAGAGTTCTTATCAAGTTGGTAACTATGTTTTAGGTGCACATTCCACTACTTAGTATGTGGCCATACTTATGGAATATTGTGCATCTAAAATGAACACCAACGTAATCAAGCATTTGATAATGTTTTAGATCTCATTTTTAAAGGATCATTTCTTCTACTAGTCCTTCTCTCAAATCCATTAAAAACTTCAAGTAATAGAGCATGAATTAGATGCTCAAAAGATCGTGATTTTTTCTAAAAGGGAGACAAGACTATTGAAAATTTATTTAACACTTCAACTAATTAGAAATCGAGTGGAAATATTCATAACTTTAGGATGCATCATTATTCTCTCTAATCTCAGGTTGAAGAAAGGACTTTGTTTCTTTAGGGTTAAGGGGAATTTTCCTCATTGACGTTGAATTATTAAAATCTTAGAAGCATCTATCTCTAACCTCAAAAAAAAACGTAATCCAATCCCTAACCAGTAAGTGAAAACATGGTGAGTAACCTAACATAGGCATCCACTCATTTTCCATCCACGACTTCAAATATTTATCTATAAATCATGTACTTATGAGAGACTTCTTGAGGTGTATTTATACTTTTTATAAGTAACCTCTTTCTTTAACTTTAGGACCTCTTTCCTTAAATTTAGGGATTATTTCCTTAACGTTAGGGCTTCTTGAACTTTCTTGTTACAACCACTTTACCCTTTCATTAAATACTTGTAACCAACTAGGGTCTTCTTGACCATTCTTTGGGGCTTCCAACTTCATAAATCCATATCTCTCTAATTCTGAGGAACCATGTGGTGTTCGACATATCACCGGAAATGACACAATGAGTACTATCCATATATAAGCGTGTTACCTTCATTTACACTTTCCTTAATGTCCAAAAACATCATTCAAATTTGGGTACCATAACCACACCTCTGAGGCTTCATGTAGACTTCTTCAAATGTATCCATCACATATGTTGACATCAACTAACTCACAATCAATCTCTATCATACATATGGTAACCAAGTGTTCAACGATCTCGTCCACATCTCTAGGGATTCACGACTTCTCCAAGGATTGGCATCAATCTCTGAGGGTTGACATTGATCTCCAAGATCACTCTCCAAGGGTTGACATCAATGACAACCAACTGTCCAACATTAAGGATACTAGTTTTTAAGGCCATTATTTAAAAAAAGTTGTAATTTTAGCCTAAAAAAAGAGGGGGTTCCACTGGGAGAACCAATTTTGATTTGGGGATTTCTCTTTTAAGATTTTGGTTACAATGGAACTAATTGTTTAAGTCCATGGTTTCAAAGAAGTTTCAATTTTAACCTTAAAAAATGGTGTTGTTGTTAGTGCCACTCTTTGATTTGGGGGTCGATTTTAATTTTTTTTTCCCAATATTATGAGTTTGTCGCTGCATGGTTGCAAAAGGTGGTAATTTTAACATCGAAAGAAAATTGGCGCCATTGGTAGTGCCACTTTTTGAAATGAGGGAAAAAATAACCACTAAATACAACCTCTAAAAAAATTGAACTCTAGAGAGTTCTTATCAAGTTGGTAACAATGTTTTAGGTGCACATTCCACTACTTAGTATGTGACCATACTTATGGAATATTGTGCATCTAAAAGGAACACCAACATAATCAAACATTTGATAATGCTGTAGATCTCATTTTTCAAGGATCATTTTTTATGATACTAAGAGGGGGGTGAATCAATATTGAGTACAATTTAAAAAACAAATCAACTTATACTTCAACCAGATTATATATTCAATTATATCCAATGAGAAATGAACAATAGTAGAAGAGTTACACCAATACACCACAATACACCATGCACAATATATGAGAAATAACCAATAGTTGTTGTTCAAGGGAAGTAATGACTTCCAAAGGTAGCTACAACTTCCAAATATAAAGCGAGGGATAAACCTCCAAAAGGAAGATAAAATCCTCCAATATCAAGAGAGGTTTGACCTCTCCATCCTTGCCCCTTCCTTCCACCCAAGAATATATGAGAGATAATAAAACTTTACATTAAATTATCACCATCAACCAACCATCGCATAGAACCTGATAATGCTTCCTGAGACTTCTTCAACTTATGCAATTCTTCACTTCTTGGATTCTCTATGAAGACGTTATGACTGTTTTACCCGGAACACATGTTTAAGACTAGCTTCAGGACTAGTCAAAAACCATATCTTACACAGAGTGTATCTCCAAAATTATAGAGAATAAAGAGTTGAAATGTTTACCACACGTACCTATATATGTCTTCTCAATAGCATACAAATTTCACCATATGAATCATTCTATAAAAACCGTTATAGTGAAAATGGTAAGATGACCTGTAAATAACATACCTTAGAACACATCACCAAAAGACTTCATCCTCCCTTGAAATTCAGCCTTCTTTACTTCATATTTCCTTTGAAATTCGAATTATATATCCTTGTTCATTAACAAACTTGTGTGTGTTAAAAAATGAATGTATAATGAGATGTATTTATACCCTTTATGTCACTTCCTTTTAACATTAGGGCCGACGTGTAGTTTCTGCTTCAAGTCACATTGTCATATTCAAAAACTCATTTCTCCTCAATCATGAGGATCCATGTGACGTGCCACATACCACCGGAAGAAGCATGAATTATACTATCCATCCATGGGTGTTGTATATGCATGTGTAATTTCCTTCATGTCTATCTACTTCGATCAATTGTGGGGTCCAAGAGCCAATGGCTAGGTTTGACATCAATGACAACAACCAATCTTCCAACAATCTCCCCCTTTGTCATTGATGGCAACACTCATGCTCCCCCTATTATCATGATCCCAATTTCTCTCCCCCTTTGACATGAATGGAAAAGGGTGGGGTTGCTCCCCCTGATTTCAATGGCATAAGGTGACCTTCTTCTTTGGGGATGCTCCCCTTGGACATGTGGCACTCAATAATACTTCATCCTTATTTTTGGTCTTTGGGAATTTTTCTTCCTTGGAATCCTTTTGCGTGTCTTATTCTTCTCTCTCTTCTTCATGTCTAGGATGTATATGTTGTTCGGTCTTCTTGTTGCAGTTGCAACCAATATTCCTTAGTTCTTTTCTCTGATTTTACATTTTTGGTAGTCAAACATAAGAGTGTATCCTTGATCACATATTTTGTTGACATTGAGGAGATTATGCTTCAGATATTCAACCAATAGGACTTTTCCTACTTTTACATTTTCACTTCCAAGTTTTACAGTTCCTTTTCCAAGTATTTTGGTAGATGAGTCATCTCCAAATGCAACATTTCCACCCTTTTTCTTCAAGTTGACAAATTTTCTTTGATCTCCAGTCATATGAGATGAGCACCCACTGTCTATTAACCATTCATCTTTTTCTTTGTATTATTTAGCGACCAATGCTATTCGACAGTTTTCGTTGTGTGGAATTTCTTTCGTTTTCCATGTTGTAGTTGGTATAGGGACATTTGGCATAGGATTATCTTCCTTCATCTCTCTACAATCACGTGCTTTGTGACCAAGATTATTGCACTTGTAGCATACAATATTTTGATCCATTAATGAGTCAAATGGATTATAATTTATGTTGACAGGTCTACAAACATTTCCATATCTACTATTTGCACCATTCATGTAGCTTGTGTAGTTATTCCTTTCACTGATTCTACAATTAATTGCCTTGTGTCCAAAATTTCCACAAGTATAATAATTTCCAAGAAAGAAATTTTGATACCTCGKAGTAAGTGATSTTCTTTGTGGTGTGGTCCATATGGGTTCATGATCTATTCTTCTGTATTTYCCTTCATARTGATTGTTTTCATACCTAATGGGAGAGGATCTTCTTGATGTCTCATTCCTTYTGAATTTTAGTCTTCTATCTTGTTGTTCAACTTTATCTGGAGTGTTGGTTTCATCCTTTTCATCTWCCTTCTCTTGTTTTGTTRTCTTCAAACWRTCATTGTATCCTAGTCCTTTCTTGTCATTTGGAGATCTTTGAATGCTAAGGATCTCATCYAATTTTTCAGTTMTTTTTTCGAACTTCTTCAACTTTTCTATTGTCAATAGTAGCTCCCCTTTTGTGTGATCCAATTCTTCTTTCAATTTCTCATAATATTCTAATTGTTCMTTCAACCTACCAATGGTMTTTTCAAGCCTRTAATTCTCTTCTTCACAACTACTCAATTCACCTTTTAGTATTATGTTTGTGTTTCTAAGATTTTTATTTTCAGTTTCAACATKATTCAACTTTTCAAGATTCTCATGTTCTTGTTCACTCTCYACRTTGTCTTTGTATCTCCAAAAGGAATCAAGGTTGGTTTCTTCATCTGAATCTTCTTCARAAATGATTTCTTCTTCTTTAGAACTCTTSTGATCATCATCCTGGGTTTCTTGGGTTATGAAGAGGACTTATCCTCCATCATTATCTTCTTCATCACTCTCATYTGAGGAGATGTCATCATTCTTGGAGTAGAAGYTCTTTTTATTGTTGAGGYTTCTCTTTTTACATTAGCATTTTTCAACAATATGTCCTATTTTACCACAGTTAAAGSATTTGAGAGGAGACTTACCTTTGTATCTTCCAGTTCCCTTCTGGAACCTTCTTACGAAATTTTCTATTTCTTCATCAAGGTCGCTATCCTTGTATTTTTTCTTATTTATGGATTTAAAGGCTACTTCATTGTTTGKCTGGTCACTTCTTGTACTTGTTCTCATTYCATATGCTATAAGAGACCCGTGTAATTCATCCATTKTCATTTTGGTCAAGTCCCTAGTTTCTTCAATGGCRGAGACCTTAGCATCATACTTCAAGAKAAGTGATCTCAACACATTTTGTACAACCAAGGATTCATTGAGRTMTTCACCTAATCCTCTGATAGMATTAAYGACTTCATCAACTCTAAGAAAATAGGTTGCAATATCTTCCTTTTCATCCATCTTCAAATTTTCAAATTCTRCTCTATGTTGTTGAAGCTTGACCTRCTTAACTTTTGGATCACCTTCATAAATACTTTTCAGTTTGTCCCATACCTATTTAGTAGTGTTGTATCCCATCACTTTTCTAGAAATGGTTGGTGCCAATGCTCCTAGAATAACATGTCTGGATTTTGAATTACAACTCATMAKCTTCTTCTCATTTAAATCARTTGGAGCATTCTTTGGGATTACATATCCATTTAMAACTAAGTACCAAATGTCTACTCCCAAAGTTKTTAGGTAATTTTTYACKCTATCACTCCAGTATGCATAATTGCTTCCATCAAATTRTTGAATCCCATTTGGAATGTGCTCATGGTCATCCATCTCTRCTCAGAATTTTCCTTCCAATGGTTAAAATGTTCTAAAGGMAACCGACTTCRAYACCAAATGATGATACTGAGAGGGGGGTGAATCAATATCAAGTACAATTTTAAMAMTTTTTCAACTTATAMTTCAACCAGATTATATATTCAATTATATCCAATGAGAAATGAACAATAGTAYAAGAGTTACACCAATACACCACAATACACCATGCACAATATATGAGAAATAACCAATAGTTATTGTTCAAGGGAAGTAATGACTTCCAAYGGTAGCTACAACTTCCAAATATAAAGGGAGGGATAAACCTCCAAAAGGAAGATACGATCCTCCAATATCAAGAGAKGGTTTACCTCTCCATCCTTTCCCCTTCCTTCCACCCAAGAATATRTGAGAGATAATAAAATTTTACATTAAATTATCACCATCAACCAACCATCACATAGAACCTGATAATTCTTCCTGAGACTTATTCAACTTATGTAATTCTTCAMTTTTTGGATTCTCTATGAAGATGTTATGACTGTTTTACCCAGAACACATGTTTATGACTAGCTTCAGGACTAGTCAAAAMCCCTATCTTCCACAGAGTGTATCTCCACAATTATAGCGAATAAAGAGCTAGAATTTTTACCACATGTACCTATACATGTCTTCTCAATATCATACAAATTTCACCATCTGAATTGTTCTATAAAAAATGTTATAGAAAAAATGGTAAGATGACCTGTAAATAACATACCTTAGAACACATCACCAAAAGACTTCATCTTCCCTTGAAATTCGRCCTTCTTTATTTTATATTTCCTCTAAAATTCGACTTATATMTCCTTGTTCATTAACAAACTTGTGTGTGTTAAAAAATGAATGTATAATGAGATTTATTTATACCCTTTATGTCACTTCCTTTTAACATTAGGGCCGACATGTAGTTTCTKCTTCAATTTACATTGTCATATTCAAAAATTCATTTCTCCTCAATCGTGAGGATCCACGTGATGTGCCACATRMCACYGGAAGTGGCATGAATTATACTATCCATCCATGGGTGTTTTATCTTCATGTGTAWTTTCSTTCATGTCTATCTACTTYGATCAACTATGGGGTCCAAGAGCCAATGGCTCTAAGGGTTGACATCAATGACAACAACCAATCTTCCAACAATTTCTTCTATTGGTCCTTCTCTCAAATCCAATAAAAAATTCAAGMAATAGAGCATGGATTGGATGCTCAAAAGCTCATGTTTTTTTTCTAAAAGGGAGACAAGACTATTGAAAWTTTCTTTAAACACTTCAACTAATTAGAAATCGAGTGGAAATATTCATAACTCTGGGATGCATCGTTATTCTCTCTAGACTCATGTTGAAGAAAGGACTTTGTTTCTTTAGGGTTAAGGGAAAATTTCCTCATTGACGTTGAATTATTAAAATATTAGAAGAATCTATCTCTAACCTAAAAATTAAAGTAATCCAATCCCTAACCAATAAGTGAAAAATTGGTGAGTAACCTAACATAGGCATCCACTCATTTTCCTTCCACGACTTCAAATATTTCTCTATAAATCATGTACTTATGATATACTTCTTGAGGTGTGTTTATACTTTTTCTAAGTAACCTCTTTCTTTAACTTTAGGACCTCTTTCCTTAACTTTAGGGATTCTTTCCTTAACTTTAGGGCTTCTTGAACTTTCCTGTTACAACCACTTTACCCTTTCATTAAATACTTGTAACCAACTAGGGTCTTCTTGACCATTCTTTAGAGCTTCCAACTTCATAAAGCCATATCTCGCTAACTATGAGAAACCACATGGTGTTCAACATATCACCGAAAACGAAACACCGATTACTTTCCATCTATGAATGTGTTATCTTCATTTACACTTTTCTTCATGTCCAAAAACATCATTTAAATTTGGGTACCATAACCACACCTCTGGGGCTTCATGTAGACTTCATCAAATGTATCCATCGCATATGTTGGCATCAACTAACTCGAAATCAATCTCGATCATACAGATGATAAACAATTGTCCAATGATATCTTCTACATTTTAGCAGCTTCCAGACTTCTCCAAGGATTGGCATCAATCTCTGAGGATTGACATCAATCTCTAAGATCACTCTCCAAGGGTTGACATCAATGAAAACCAACTATCCAACAATAAGGATACTAGTTTTTAAGGCCATGATTTAAAAATAGTTGTAATTTTAGCCTTAAAAAAGAGGGGGTGCCACTAGGAGCACCAATGTTGATTTGGGGATTGATTTTTTAATATTTTGGTTACAATGGAACTAAATTTTAAGTCCATGGTTTCAAAGAAGTTTCAATTTTAACCTTAAAAAATGGTGTTGTTGTTAGTACCACTTTTTTATTTGGGGGTTGATTTAAAAAAATTTGTTCTCAATATTATAAGGTTATTAATTCCATGGTTTCAAAAGGTGGTAATTTTAACATCGAAAGAAAAATGGGGCCATTGGTAGTGCCACTTTTTGAAATGAGGGAAAAAATAACCACTAAATACAACCTCTAAAAAAATTTGAACTCTAGAGAGTTCTTATCAAGTTGTTAACTATGTTTTAGGTGCACATTCCACTACTTCGTATGTGGCCATACTTTGGAATATTGTGCATGTAAAAGGAACACCAACATAATCAAGCATTTGATAATGTTGTAGATCTCATTTTTCATTGATCATTTCTTCTACCGGTCCTTCTCTCAAATCCACTACAAAATTCAAGAAATAGAGCATGAATTGGATGCTCAAAATCTCATGTGTTTTTCTAAAAGGGAGACAAGACTATTGAAAATTTATTTAAACAATTCAACTAATTAGAAATCGAGTGGAAATCTTCATAACTTCAGGATGCATCATTATTCTCTCTAGTCTCAGGTTGAAGAAAGGTTTTTGTTTCTTTAGGGTAAAGGGAAAATTTCCTCATTGACGTTGAATTATTAAAATCTTAGAAGCATCTATCTCTAACTTAAAAATAAAAGTAATCCAATCCCTAACCAGTAAGTGAATAACTAGTGAGTAACCTAACATAGGCATCCACTTATTTTCCATCCATGACTTCAAATATTTTTCTATTCCAATCTATTCAAATAATAACTATGGCTTGATTTATTATATACATGACCTAATGCATTTTTGTTTATCCATTCCAAAGTAATTTACCTTATTTTCTTCTTAAAAAATCATTCACCTCTCTTACCAGTTATGACTTGTGTCCCACCACTTATCTTGTTACCAGAAACCCCATTTTCCTAGACTAGTTCCACAAGGGATTCCTCCTTTCCCTTCTCATATCCCTTAACTTCACTTAACCAAGAAACATCCTCTTGGAAAAAAAATTCCTCCCCTTCTTGAAGAACATTGAAATAGTTCACCAAGTTTGCTTCCTCCTACAACCTTGATTTATGTGATTTTTTGGAACCCCTTGGAATTTTCTAGGATGACAAAGGAATAAGAAAAGATGTGAGACAATAACTACTACTCTGGTCTAAAATATTGTCACCAAAATCACTATTTCTACCTCCAATGCACTTTTACAAATTCCAACCACTCTTATCCCTAGAGAGGTACTTTTCCATATCTACACATGTGGAGGAACTTGGGATGGATTATCCATGGGTTTGTTAATGGGAAATTTAACCCAAATGGCATATTAACACCTCATAGTCCACTAAGGATCATGGGCCTACACTCAAACATATGGAGAAAATTTGGACCCTTGCTAGTGGGTTTTTTGAATAATATGAGTTCCTTGTCCATCCCCATATTCTTTCATATTTTTAGACCATAACTCTATCTACTAAAATTGAAAAACCTAATCATCCTCTAATAGCTTGAATCACCACATTCAAATGTCTTTGAAGATAATGATGTATATTTATATTATATAAAAATAAATTTATATATTAATATTATATCCTAACATAATTATAATATATATATATTAAATATCTAAACCTATAAAACACACACGCACATAGACACATATTCCAAGGAAAAACTCAGAGAAAAACTCAAGAGATACTTCACTACATTCATGTATGACATCCCTAATAAACTTGTTGATGTAAACTAGTACACCTCACTTAAAGAAATTTGAATTGAACATCTTTTAACATGGAATTAAACAAATGTCCAACAACATTGACAACAACGCTAACCCCTTTACAATTTTTTTTATTATGCTTAAAAATAATCAAACAATTATAAAATGCCTTAGTAAATACCCGTTTACAATGTTTTTTGGTATGCTTAAAAGATTCAAAGAATTATAAAATGCCTCGGATTAATAAAATATAAAAATGGTTTTCTTCTCTAACTAATGGCATATAACTAACATTATTTAAAATTACATAACATAAAGGCCATTAAAATAAACATTTCATTTTTAAAAATGGCTTTATATGTGAAAGAAGGATAATGGCAATAATAAAAAGGTGATAATGTGTCTTATCCATGTACTTTATGATAAAATGATATATGATACTCAAAACTCTAACGAAACATTATTAAAAATTAAGTCATCCTCAAAGGAGTCTCGGGTCTACTCTTTGAGAGTGGTGTCTTATCTCCCCTCTAACGTAACCTACTTTTAACGTAATTTTTTTTTTCCAGCAAAAAATTTTCATATATATATATATATATATATACAATGTTTTCATATACAAGTCACATTGACGAGATAATCAGTCATGTTAAAGTAATATTCTCCCAACCCCACCAAAAAGGATGGTCCTTCTCAATGTTTTGATAAGCATTCATCTCAACAATGAGTAAGTAATCCGGGCCATAATATAGTGCTTCCACATATAGAAATTGGATAGCATCTTTACAAAGACAAAACAACAAATATTACCACATAAAATTCTAAGGAAGATACATAGTTTCTATGAAACAAAAAACTATTTCAAAAAAATTTGTAAGAGACCAGGATCATTAATAGAGCTGCAAATTATATGAAGGGTCCTCATGTCCTTCAATCCATTTGTTGTAGGTGATCAATCCTTCTAGAGCTTTCAAGGATTTTTTGGAGAGTGCATCTACTTTCATATTTTGTTCTCTAAGTAAGTGATC
>ML810744.1:0-13819 GCA_009831015.1 Picea engelmannii | reverse complement strand
GATCAATTGTGGGGTCCAAGAGCCAATGGCTAGGTTTGACATCAATGACAACAACCAATCTTCCAACAATCTCCCCCTTTGTCATTGATGGCAACACTCATGCTCCCCCTATTATCATGATCCCAATTTCTCTCCCCCTTTGACATGAATGGAAAAGGGTGGGGTTGCTCCCCCTGATTTCAATGGCATAAGGTGACCTTCTTCTTTGGGGATGCTCCCCTTGGACATGTGGCACTCAATAATACTTCATCCTTATTTTTGGTCTTTGGGAATTTTTCTTCCTTGGAATCCTTTTGCGTGTCTTATTCTTCTCTCTCTTCTTCATGTCTAGGATGTATATGTTGTTCGGTCTTCTTGTTGCAGTTGCAACCAATATTCCTTAGTTCTTTTCTCTGATTTTACATTTTTGGTAGTCAAACATAAGAGTGTATCCTTGATCACATATTTTGTTGACATTGAGGAGATTATGCTTCAGATATTCAACCAATAGGACTTTTCCTACTTTTACATTTTCACTTCCAAGTTTTACAGTTCCTTTTCCAAGTATTTTGGTAGATGAGTCATCTCCAAATGCAACATTTCCACCCTTTTTCTTCAAGTTGACAAATTTTCTTTGATCTCCAGTCATATGAGATGAGCACCCACTGTCTATTAACCATTCATCTTTTTCTTTGTATTATTTAGCGACCAATGCTATTCGACAGTTTTCGTTGTGTGGAATTTCTTTCGTTTTCCATGTTGTAGTTGGTATAGGGACATTTGGCATAGGATTATCTTCCTTCATCTCTCTACAATCACGTGCTTTGTGACCAAGATTATTGCACTTGTAGCATACAATATTTTGATCCATTAATGAGTCAAATGGATTATAATTTATGTTGACAGGTCTACAAACATTTCCATATCTACTATTTGCACCATTCATGTAGCTTGTGTAGTTATTCCTTTCACTGATTCTACAATTAATTGCCTTGTGTCCAAAATTTCCACAAGTATAATAATTTCCAAGAAAGAAATTTTGATACCTCGGAGTAAGTGATGTTCTTTGTGGTGTGGTCCATATGGGTTCATGATCTATTCTTCTGTATTTTCCTTCATAGTGATTGTTTTCATACCTAATGGGAGAGGATCTTCTTGATGTCTCATTCCTTTTGAATTTTAGTCTTCTATCTTGTTGTTCAACTTTATCTGGAGTGTTGGTTTCATCCTTTTCATCTACCTTCTCTTGTTTTGTTGTCTTCAAACAATCATTGTATCCTAGTCCTTTCTTGTCATTTGGAGATCTTTGAATGCTAAGGATCTCATCCAATTTTTCAGTTATTTTTTCGAACTTCTTCAACTTTTCTATTGTCAATAGTAGCTCCCCTTTTGTGTGATCCAATTCTTCTTTCAATTTCTCATAATATTCTAATTGTTCATTCAACCTACCAATGGTCTTTTCAAGCCTGTAATTCTCTTCTTCACAACTACTCAATTCACCTTTTAGTATTATGTTTGTGTTTCTAAGATTTTTATTTTCAGTTTCAACATTATTCAACTTTTCAAGATTCTCATGTTCTTGTTCACTCTCCACATTGTCTTTGTATCTCCAAAAGGAATCAAGGTTGGTTTCTTCATCTGAATCTTCTTCAAAAATGATTTCTTCTTCTTTAGAACTCTTGTGATCATCATCCTGGGTTTCTTGGGTTATGAAGAGGACTTATCCTCCATCATTATCTTCTTCATCACTCTCATTTGAGGAGATGTCATCATTCTTGGAGTAGAAGTTCTTTTTATTGTTGAGGTTTCTCTTTTTACATTAGCATTTTTCAACAATATGTCCTATTTTACCACAGTTAAAGGATTTGAGAGGAGACTTACCTTTGTATCTTCCAGTTCCCTTCTGGAACCTTCTTACGAAATTTTCTATTTCTTCATCAAGGTCGCTATCCTTGTATTTTTTCTTATTTATGGATTTAAAGGCTACTTCATTGTTTGTCTGGTCACTTCTTGTACTTGTTCTCATTTCATATGCTATAAGAGACCCGTGTAATTCATCCATTTTCATTTTGGTCAAGTCCCTAGTTTCTTCAATGGCGGAGACCTTAGCATCATACTTCAAGAGAAGTGATCTCAACACATTTTGTACAACCAAGGATTCATTGAGATCTTCACCTAATCCTCTGATAGAATTAACGACTTCATCAACTCTAAGAAAATAGGTTGCAATATCTTCCTTTTCATCCATCTTCAAATTTTCAAATTCTACTCTATGTTGTTGAAGCTTGACCTACTTAACTTTTGGATCACCTTCATAAATACTTTTCAGTTTGTCCCATACCTATTTAGTAGTGTTGTATCCCATCACTTTTCTAGAAATGGTTGGTGCCAATGCTCCTAGAATAACATGTCTGGATTTTGAATTACAACTCATCATCTTCTTCTCATTTAAATCAATTGGAGCATTCTTTGGGATTACATATCCATTTACAACTAAGTACCAAATGTCTACTCCCAAAGTTTTTAGGTAATTTTTTACGCTATCACTCCAGTATGCATAATTGCTTCCATCAAATTGTTGAATCCCATTTGGAATGTGCTCATGGTCATCCATCTCTACTCAGAATTTTCCTTCCAATGGTTAAAATGTTCTAAAGGCAACCGACTTCAATACCAAATGATGATACTGAGAGGGGGGTGAATCAATATCAAGTACAATTTTAACACTTTTTCAACTTATAATTCAACCAGATTATATATTCAATTATATCCAATGAGAAATGAACAATAGTACAAGAGTTACACCAATACACCACAATACACCATGCACAATATATGAGAAATAACCAATAGTTATTGTTCAAGGGAAGTAATGACTTCCAACGGTAGCTACAACTTCCAAATATAAAGGGAGGGATAAACCTCCAAAAGGAAGATACGATCCTCCAATATCAAGAGAGGGTTTACCTCTCCATCCTTTCCCCTTCCTTCCACCCAAGAATATATGAGAGATAATAAAATTTTACATTAAATTATCACCATCAACCAACCATCACATAGAACCTGATAATTCTTCCTGAGACTTATTCAACTTATGTAATTCTTCACTTTTTGGATTCTCTATGAAGATGTTATGACTGTTTTACCCAGAACACATGTTTATGACTAGCTTCAGGACTAGTCAAAACCCCTATCTTCCACAGAGTGTATCTCCACAATTATAGCGAATAAAGAGCTAGAATTTTTACCACATGTACCTATACATGTCTTCTCAATATCATACAAATTTCACCATCTGAATTGTTCTATAAAAATGTTATAGAAAAAATGGTAAGATGACCTGTAAATAACATACCTTAGAACACATCACCAAAAGACTTCATCTTCCCTTGAAATTCGACCTTCTTTATTTTATATTTCCTCTAAAATTCGACTTATATATCCTTGTTCATTAACAAACTTGTGTGTGTTAAAAAATGAATGTATAATGAGATTTATTTATACCCTTTATGTCACTTCCTTTTAACATTAGGGCCGACATGTAGTTTCTTCTTCAATTTACATTGTCATATTCAAAAATTCATTTCTCCTCAATCGTGAGGATCCACGTGATGTGCCACATAACACCGGAAGTGGCATGAATTATACTATCCATCCATGGGTGTTTTATCTTCATGTGTAATTTCCTTCATGTCTATCTACTTCGATCAACTATGGGGTCCAAGAGCCAATGGCTCTAAGGGTTGACATCAATGACAACAACCAATCTTCCAACAATTTCTTCTATTGGTCCTTCTCTCAAATCCAATAAAAAATTCAAGCAATAGAGCATGGATTGGATGCTCAAAAGCTCATGTTTTTTTCTAAAAGGGAGACAAGACTATTGAAATTTTCTTTAAACACTTCAACTAATTAGAAATCGAGTGGAAATATTCATAACTCTGGGATGCATCGTTATTCTCTCTAGACTCATGTTGAAGAAAGGACTTTGTTTCTTTAGGGTTAAGGGAAAATTTCCTCATTGACGTTGAATTATTAAAATATTAGAAGAATCTATCTCTAACCTAAAAATTAAAGTAATCCAATCCCTAACCAATAAGTGAAAAATTGGTGAGTAACCTAACATAGGCATCCACTCATTTTCCTTCCACGACTTCAAATATTTCTCTATAAATCATGTACTTATGATATACTTCTTGAGGTGTGTTTATACTTTTTCTAAGTAACCTCTTTCTTTAACTTTAGGACCTCTTTCCTTAACTTTAGGGATTCTTTCCTTAACTTTAGGGCTTCTTGAACTTTCCTGTTACAACCACTTTACCCTTTCATTAAATACTTGTAACCAACTAGGGTCTTCTTGACCATTCTTTAGAGCTTCCAACTTCATAAAGCCATATCTCGCTAACTATGAGAAACCACATGGTGTTCAACATATCACCGAAAACGAAACACCGATTACTTTCCATCTATGAATGTGTTATCTTCATTTACACTTTTCTTCATGTCCAAAAACATCATTTAAATTTGGGTACCATAACCACACCTCTGGGGCTTCATGTAGACTTCATCAAATGTATCCATCGCATATGTTGGCATCAACTAACTCGAAATCAATCTCGATCATACAGATGATAAACAATTGTCCAATGATATCTTCTACATTTTAGCAGCTTCCAGACTTCTCCAAGGATTGGCATCAATCTCTGAGGATTGACATCAATCTCTAAGATCACTCTCCAAGGGTTGACATCAATGAAAACCAACTATCCAACAATAAGGATACTAGTTTTTAAGGCCATGATTTAAAAATAGTTGTAATTTTAGCCTTAAAAAAGAGGGGGTGCCACTAGGAGCACCAATGTTGATTTGGGGATTGATTTTTTAATATTTTGGTTACAATGGAACTAAATTTTAAGTCCATGGTTTCAAAGAAGTTTCAATTTTAACCTTAAAAAATGGTGTTGTTGTTAGTACCACTTTTTTATTTGGGGGTTGATTTAAAAAAATTTGTTCTCAATATTATAAGGTTATTAATTCCATGGTTTCAAAAGGTGGTAATTTTAACATCGAAAGAAAAATGGGGCCATTGGTAGTGCCACTTTTTGAAATGAGGGAAAAAATAACCACTAAATACAACCTCTAAAAAAATTTGAACTCTAGAGAGTTCTTATCAAGTTGTTAACTATGTTTTAGGTGCACATTCCACTACTTCGTATGTGGCCATACTTTGGAATATTGTGCATGTAAAAGGAACACCAACATAATCAAGCATTTGATAATGTTGTAGATCTCATTTTTCATTGATCATTTCTTCTACCGGTCCTTCTCTCAAATCCACTACAAAATTCAAGAAATAGAGCATGAATTGGATGCTCAAAATCTCATGTGTTTTTCTAAAAGGGAGACAAGACTATTGAAAATTTATTTAAACAATTCAACTAATTAGAAATCGAGTGGAAATCTTCATAACTTCAGGATGCATCATTATTCTCTCTAGTCTCAGGTTGAAGAAAGGTTTTTGTTTCTTTAGGGTAAAGGGAAAATTTCCTCATTGACGTTGAATTATTAAAATCTTAGAAGCATCTATCTCTAACTTAAAAATAAAAGTAATCCAATCCCTAACCAGTAAGTGAATAACTAGTGAGTAACCTAACATAGGCATCCACTTATTTTCCATCCATGACTTCAAATATTTTTCTATTCCAATCTATTCAAATAATAACTATGGCTTGATTTATTATATACATGACCTAATGCATTTTTGTTTATCCATTCCAAAGTAATTTACCTTATTTTCTTCTTAAAAAATCATTCACCTCTCTTACCAGTTATGACTTGTGTCCCACCACTTATCTTGTTACCAGAAACCCCATTTTCCTAGACTAGTTCCACAAGGGATTCCTCCTTTCCCTTCTCATATCCCTTAACTTCACTTAACCAAGAAACATCCTCTTGGAAAAAAAATTCCTCCCCTTCTTGAAGAACATTGAAATAGTTCACCAAGTTTGCTTCCTCCTACAACCTTGATTTATGTGATTTTTTGGAACCCCTTGGAATTTTCTAGGATGACAAAGGAATAAGAAAAGATGTGAGACAATAACTACTACTCTGGTCTAAAATATTGTCACCAAAATCACTATTTCTACCTCCAATGCACTTTTACAAATTCCAACCACTCTTATCCCTAGAGAGGTACTTTTCCATATCTACACATGTGGAGGAACTTGGGATGGATTATCCATGGGTTTGTTAATGGGAAATTTAACCCAAATGGCATATTAACACCTCATAGTCCACTAAGGATCATGGGCCTACACTCAAACATATGGAGAAAATTTGGACCCTTGCTAGTGGGTTTTTTGAATAATATGAGTTCCTTGTCCATCCCCATATTCTTTCATATTTTTAGACCATAACTCTATCTACTAAAATTGAAAAACCTAATCATCCTCTAATAGCTTGAATCACCACATTCAAATGTCTTTGAAGATAATGATGTATATTTATATTATATAAAAATAAATTTATATATTAATATTATATCCTAACATAATTATAATATATATATATTAAATATCTAAACCTATAAAACACACACGCACATAGACACATATTCCAAGGAAAAACTCAGAGAAAAACTCAAGAGATACTTCACTACATTCATGTATGACATCCCTAATAAACTTGTTGATGTAAACTAGTACACCTCACTTAAAGAAATTTGAATTGAACATCTTTTAACATGGAATTAAACAAATGTCCAACAACATTGACAACAACGCTAACCCCTTTACAATTTTTTTTATTATGCTTAAAAATAATCAAACAATTATAAAATGCCTTAGTAAATACCCGTTTACAATGTTTTTTGGTATGCTTAAAAGATTCAAAGAATTATAAAATGCCTCGGATTAATAAAATATAAAAATGGTTTTCTTCTCTAACTAATGGCATATAACTAACATTATTTAAAATTACATAACATAAAGGCCATTAAAATAAACATTTCATTTTTAAAAATGGCTTTATATGTGAAAGAAGGATAATGGCAATAATAAAAAGGTGATAATGTGTCTTATCCATGTACTTTATGATAAAATGATATATGATACTCAAAACTCTAACGAAACATTATTAAAAATTAAGTCATCCTCAAAGGAGTCTCGGGTCTACTCTTTGAGAGTGGTGTCTTATCTCCCCTCTAACGTAACCTACTTCTAACCTACTTATAATGTAATTTTTTTTTCCAGCAGAAAATTTTCCAATATATTGATATATATATAATGTTTTCATATACAAGTCATATCGATGAGATAATCAGTCATGTTAAAGTAATATTCTCTCAACCCCACCAAAAAGGATGGTCCTTCTCAATGTTTTGATAAGCATTCATCTCAACAATGAGTAAGTAATCCGGGCCATAATATAGTGCTTCCACATATAGAAATTGGATAGCATCTTTACAAAGACAAAACAACAAAGATTACCACATAAAATTCTAAGGAAGATACATAGTTTCTATGAAACAAAAAACTATTTCAAAAAATTTGTAAGAGACCATGATCATTAATAGAGCTGCAAATTATATGAAGGGTCCTCATGTCCTTCAATCCATTTGTTGTAGGTGATCAATCCTTCTAGAGCTTTCAAGGATTTTTTGGAGAGTGCATCTACTTTCATATTTTGTTCTCTAAGTAAGTGATCAAATCTGATGTCAACAAAGGATTTGATTAAGACCCTAATACTATCCTTCCATCGGGCCAAAAGAGCATATGCATTTAAGTTTCCCCTGCAATTTAACCACTCAATTATAACTTTTGAATCACCAAAAACTTGGAGTTGATCTAGTCCCAGACGGACTCCCAATGTTAAGGTCACCCATGCCCCTAAAATTTTAGCCCTTGTATTTGTCCTAGGACCACAATTAAAAGTCCATTTGTAGCCAGTATCCTCATTGACTTTAATGACTCCTCCTGCTTCACTCAGATTTCCATTTTCTTGGGCTACATCGTTGAACCACCTTATATTTTGCAGTGTAGTAACTGGAGTCTTTAGGATCCTCGGACCCTTTCCACTTCGAGACCCCTTATCTTTCGCGATTTTTTGTAAGCCCACGGTTTTTTGAACCATCAAATGAATAGAAGGATTACGGTTTTCAAATATTTTTTGTTTCTTTCCAACCAAATACACCAACAGCCTAAGGAAGGCAAAGTTTTGAAGTTCCATTCTTTTTTTTATCTGACTGCCATAGCAGACTAATAGAGAGTCACCTTCCCAAGTTGAGCTGATATGGAATGCATAGTATATCTTTTGCCACACCTAAATACTGAAGGAACAATTTACAAAAAGATGCATAGCAGATTCTGGACCACAAGAGCACAGAGGACAAATACTTGGTCCTTCCCAACCTTTTTTGAGTAGATTCTCCCAAGTGAGAATTTTGTCCTCAATTGTAAGCCAAGTGAACAATTTGATCTTCAATGCAACATCCCATGACCATAAATGCCTCCTCCAACCGATTACCTGGTGCTGCCAAAGTTTTTATTGTAATGCAAAATAAACATTTTTAACAGAGAGACAACCCGAGTTATTGCCACTCGTCCAGATAAGGAGATATTCTCTATGTTGAAGGTGAATACCCAAACCAATTAGAATCTTACAGAAGGAGCACCACTCATATGCTAGAGCCCCCGAAAGGCCCAGATCCATGCTACTTTTCCACTTTGCAATATAAAACCACTGTGAATGTTGTGCCCTGGCTTGATAAAGGTATCTGATATTTCTATCTTTCAGAACTAATAAGAGATCCGAAGAGAGAAAAGAAAGGGTACCACTACCTAGAATTTTATCTTGTCCTATTAGAATTGATTCACCATTACCAGGAAACCAACTTAGCCAATGAGTGATGAGTGGAAGGGGCTTTGTTAAGTTTTTCTAGGTTTGTGAAGCCATTGGTTGTGTTGTCGATACCTATTTGAGCCGGGTGGTTATCCTTAATTACCTTATGCTAGATCCCTTGTTTTTTTAACACTCTCCACAATGAGTTGGAAACCAACACACGATTAAAGTGAAAAATGTTTATAAGCCCCCAACCACCATAAGATTTCGGTTTTCAGATCACCTCCAAGCTGCAAAGATGGAAGTGTTGTGTTGCACCACCTCCAGACCAAAGGAAATAAAATATCATCTGATGAATTTTATTTAAGACTGAGTTGGGTACCACCGCAAGAGCCATCCAATATACAGACTAAGATTCCAACACCAATTTTATCAATATAAAATGACCACCAAGAGATAACCACCTATTGCACCAATGACCAATTATGTTTTCAATTTTTTATAGAAGCCATCTCCAGTCTCCAAATTTTAATTTTTCTTCTTTTAAAAAATATCCCAAGTATCTAAAGCCCTCCAACATATCTGCAAATTTAAAGGAGAAAACTTCTTTAAACTTTCCCAATAATTCTCCTTAGATACCCAAGTGATGAAAGGTAGATTTTCTCATATTAACTTCCAAGCCCGATGAACTGCAAAATAGCTTCAGAAGTGAGTTTATCTCCTTCCAATCCTCCAAGGTGGCCTTTTTCATAATGAAAATTCCATCCACAAAGAACAGATGGATAATTTTAACTATCTGGGAAACCTTCACCCCCGACAAGCTACCCTCATCCTGGGCTTTTTTCAGCAATAGAATGAAACTTTCCATAACTAGAATGAATAATAAAGGAGACAGTTGGCAGCCTTGTCTAAGACCACGCTCACTTCCAAAGAAAGAAGAGGCCTCCTCATTTAATAGAACAACAAAGGAAGAACTAACAACACAACTCATGATCCAGTTTATAGAAAGAAAACTAAAACCTGTTTGAATCAAAATCAACCTTAGAAAATCCCAACTAACACAATCATACTCTTTATTTAAATCCATCTTTAGAATAAGTGCCTGAAGATTTTTTTGTTTTATACTGTGAATACATTCTTGTGTAGTCCCAATAGCATCCAAGATCTTCTTTCCTTCTAAGAAGTTGAGTTGCTCACTTGATAGTGACATTGAGAGAATAGGATTCAATATATTTGATATCACCTTCACAATCAACTTATAGCATACATTGCATAATGAAATAGGTCTATAGTCACCAAAGGTCAAGGGATTTTTTCCCTTTGGAATCAACGCTAGAAAAGTAGATTTTAAGGAGCTATGGACCTTTCCTCTGTTCCTGGAGTCCTCCACAAGTTCAAGCAGATCATCACCAAGTAACTCAAAGAACCGTTTAAAGAATTCCATTGTCCAGCCGTCAGGGCCTAGACTCTTGTCTTTGGAAAATAGTTTTAGTACCTCCCAAATATCTGACTTAGTTCAAGGAAAATCGAGAAGACTAATATCCTCCTCATCTACAAAGCGAGGAAAGACACTAGCTGTGTAATCTTGATCTATCAGGGATGGCGGGACACCAATTTAAAAAAAAAAAATTAAAGTGTTTGATAGCTTCACTTCTTAAGTCCTCTTGTCCCCTATGATGATTTCCTTCCTCGTCTAAGATTTCCCAAATATGTTTCTTGTTTCTGCGAGCCGTAGAAAAATTATGAAAAAATCTAGTATTTTGGTCACCACGTTTTAGTCAGGTTGCTTTGCTCCTTTGTCTCCAAAGTTCTTCCTCGAGGAGGATTAAAGAATTTCATTCCACTTCCAAACTTTTAATAAGAGAGGCAGAATTCAGATCCCTCCCAGCCCGCGAGAAAGAAAGGTAGGTTGTGTGCAACTCCTCCTCCAGTGTCTCTAATCTATGAAGTTTTACAATTCTTTGTTGACGTGCCCATGATTTTGTCTAATTTTTTATCTCTTTTAACTTCCACACAAACTTGAGATGGATATCAGGTTCCAATAAAAAACCTTGATCCAACCATACCTCTTTGACCAAATTCACAAATTCTACCTCCCGTAACTAGGATGAATTGAATTTAAAAGGGTATGTCATAGGAAAATGTTAAAATTCAAATTGAGAAACCACAGGGGAATGATCTGAGAAGTATGGGTACTCCACCCAGGATTTGAAGTGACCCACTTGACATAATAAAGACTCTATTGTTAAAATACGATCCAATCTTTTGGCAATGAAGTCATTCCCTACTCTACCATTTCTCCAAGTTAGAACCAGGACATCAAGAAGCATATCCACTAAATGGTGAGATTGAAACAAGTCTTTGAAGTAACCATCCAAGGTGTCCAAATGTGTCGAGGCTCCTCAAATATCATCCTCTCTAGTAGTGAGATTTAAATCACTTGCAACAATGAGATTATTAGAATCCAACAACCCATGAGTTGCCGCCTACTCCCAAAAATATTTCCTTTCGCTACAGGGCCCATAAACATTGAGCAAATTAATCTGACTGTTTTTTTCCAATAAGAAACCCGACAACAATATACCACCACAACAGATAAAAGGATTAAAGTCAAACTTATTTGGATCCCACATAAACAACAAGCCCCCAGAAGTTCCCACAGAACTAAGTGCACAAGAAAGCCAACCAGGACAAAAGGTTAACAAAAACAATCAATCTTTTTGTTCATCAACAAGAGTTTCCTATAAGAAGATAATGTCAGGGTGTGTCTTACGCAACAATCTGCGCATGGAGGTGGCTTTCAGGGTGCCCCCCACCCCTCTGAATTTAAGGTAAGGAGGATCATGATTTTTCCCGAGCAAGGGGCTTTCATGCCTCTAAGCGCCCCAATGTGAGTCACAGATGTAGGTTGTGAGTCAGAAACAAGAAGAGTAATCACTGCTTTCTTACGTGCACTCTGTGTTTTGATGGGTGAAATCTCAGAACCCAGTCCTTTTGACCCAGTGAATTCTAATCCCTAATCCCCCCAGGCTTGTGTAACTATCCCGAGTGGCCCTGACCTCCATAATTAAAAACATTCATCCCTTGGAAGATGGAATCGAGCGTGGGATATCAACCTCGCAGTGCGATGACAATAAGGACTCCAGAGTCTCCCCTAAGAAGCAATGTAACGCACCCACTATCATTATTTTTAAAAAAAAATTGGGGTTAAGCTCCCACAATGGGGAATCTCCGGAAACCCTCATTAGCGAAGTGCCAATCCCTGGTTCAATATCGGGATTCGGGGTTTCTAAAGTCAAAATTCATTCACCCCCTTAACTCGCGATCCTCCGAATCCTGAAGCGCTCCTTAAGCATTCGCTCTCTAGGCTAAGCCTGTGATTCACTGTCTTTATGACCGTGGTCTTACCTTCTTCCGGGGCTACTCCTATCGGAGTTTCGGGATTTCCGATGTCGTAACTCACGAGTCCTCAGAACTCGCGACTCTCTGATTCCCCGATATGCCCCTAACGCATTATCCCTCTAGGCTATACAATAGCCCATGTGACCAGTTACCATAGGACCACCGTTGTATATCCTTCCCCAAAACCCCGATCTCCGATTTCGCGATGTGATTAAGCCCTAATCAAACATCTATTAATTAATCATTTTTATCGAAGAGTTTAAGTTAATTGCATCGGCTTTCAGGGTTCGCGATTTCATAGTGCATGGACACCTTGTCCACGAATTTCGCGATATCCCGATACCCGATGCCACCTGTCCACCGTTGACCCTTCCGTGGGCCCCGCTATCTCTTGACTTATCGGGAAATCACGTTTCGCGATTTCACTAAGCATAGATACTTCGTCCATGGGATTCACGATTTCCCGATGGCTCCGATCATTGCCACGTGTCCTAAGAACGAACGGTCCAAATCTCATCGGAAAATCGCATATCGCGATTCCGTGTGACATGATTTTTTTTGTGTGCCCACATACTTCGATTCCCCGATTCCCGACTCTTCCCCAAGTTCTGACACGCGTCCGAAATGATGGACGGTCATTATCGTCTCTCGCTGTTTCGGGGTTTCGGACTTCGCAGTTTCGAAATGCAAAGGTTTCTTGTCCACGAGTTCCCCGATACGTCGAATTCCGACTATATTAGATCCACTGACACGCGTCCCTCGAATGATGGACGGTCCTGATTGTATCGGAGAATCGCGTATCACGATTTCCTTGTGCACGAATTTCTTGTCTCCGGGAACCCCAATTCCCCGATCTCCGACTCTTCGGGAGTCTCTGCCACGTGTCCCTGCCAGAGGCTATACTCCGTGCAACTCTTCCTGATCCAACGATTTACGGGATTTCTACTCCAGATCTGATGGCTCAGATCATTTCCTCGCACGCCCACCCCTGCGCTTAACCCCTGCGCAGCTTCTCCGGATCCAACAGCTGACGGGAAATGTGAACCGAGATCTAACGGTCCAAATTCGTTCTTTTGGGTCTTGGGATTTACGATCCCAATTTCTCATTGCTCACGATGAGAGAGGGAAAGGCATGTAACGCTTGTGTTACTTTCATCAATCTAATGGTCGTGAATGACTATGGTTCCTCCGACGAGATCTCATCCGTCGATTGGTCACTCCTCACAACACTACTATCTTGGAACCTTAAGAGAATCGTTCCTCCTCGTGCAGGGTTAATAAGGCCTGTGCATTCGAGTTCTTGTTCTGGGTTCTTAGTGAACCTTTTCAAGGAGGAAGTCTCGGTGAGGAGATCCCTACCGGGGTATTCCCAGAAGCAGATAAAGGAAGACAACTTCCCAAGAACGGTTGGGCATGATTAGATTCATTTGTCGACGTAAACCAAACACGGTTTCCTTGGTGTTAAGCCTATATCAACTCATTCATATCAAACATTACGCGAACACTCTCGTGCTGCAATCCTTTACAATTTCATGGTTCTGTGAACTAATATCTACTCCTTATCATCGATTACTACACAGACATTACTACACAGGAAGAC
>ML810743.1:230035-246689 GCA_009831015.1 Picea engelmannii | reverse complement strand
TGTGTGTGTGTGTGTGTGAGAGAGAGAGAGAGAGAGAGAGAGAGAGAGTTGTTGTATATTTATTTTTCACTTTAATATTTCTGGGCCTAGGTTTTTAACCATTTGGTATCATGGCAGGAGAATATCAAGTGAAGGAAAATCCATTGAGAGTGAGGTTGCTAGGTATAATTGTCACATAAAGAGTTTTAAGGATTTGAGAATTGCAAAGAAGAGTGTATTGTGAGTTTTCAATATATCACAATTAGGAGACATTCAAATAGGAAGAGTTCATTAAATACCTAGAAGAGTGGAGACTAATGTTGTTGAAGATATTTCATAAATGTTGAGGGTATTATCTATAAGGTTGGATGTTATAAAAGAAACCCAATGAAGAGGGGTTACTAACGAAGTGAATTATGAGAGTGGAAATGAAAGAGAATAAAAATATGTAAGAGATTATCCTAAGGGAGAAGTTAGAATCGAAGAGAGGATGATGACAACCATCAAAGGTTTGGGAGGAAATCCTAGATTAGATACACATGTATATAATGGACACTTGAATCCCATGGAGTTGATTAATTGTATTGGAGACATGGAGAAATTATTCTAATTTGAGTAGATTGAGTATCCCAGGAAAGTAAATTTTGCATGCACAAAGTTGACAAGTCGTACATTGTTGTGGTGGGATAAGTTATAGTTAGACTAAGAAATGATGGGGAAGTAGAATATCAAGAATTGTAGAAAAATTGTTACCAAGATAAAGGGTGGATATCTTCCTATGGATTACTCCTTGAATATGTTACACAGATTGTAGAACTAGAAGAAGATGAAGGTGTCAATGAAATAATATGTGGAAGAGTTTTATAGACTATCTATATAAAGTTTGAGACAAAGTGAAAATATAGTCTATTTCCAAGTATGTAAATATTATTTGATTTACTATTCAATATGACTTTAATGTGTTAAATTTTCTTTCAGTAGACTAAGCTTATCAATTAACTTTGAGATTTTGTAGGGTTTGAGAGAAATAATGAGTTAGGTGGCTAAAAGAGGACAACTAAGGGAGAATAAATATGAGGAGACTAGTGTCAACACTACAGATTAGTGTACTCAAAGAAGGTATGATACTAATAGAGGAAGAGGTGTATCCAAAATTAGAGGTGGAGATGGAAGATTTGATGGAATATGTTTTCGATGTAGACCACATGGAAATTTAGTTTACGAGTGTCCATAGATTCAAAGTGATGGATGAAGACAAGATGCAAGGGAACATGGTACTAATGAAACATAAACAACAATCAAGGATGAATTTACCCCATTTAATTCAAAGAAAGGAGAGAACTTGTTGTGAAGAATGTTGTTGCATCTAGAGAAGGAGATTATGAAAGAACTAGCTCATTAGAAGTATATATTAAAATTTAAGTGTAAATTTGGAGTAAGTGTTGTAATTTAACTATAGATGGAGGTACAACAAAGATCTTGGTTTCCAATATTGAGGTTATTCAAAAGTTAATTTGAAGTGCACTCCTAACCCAAATGCATACAAGGTATTTTGGTTGTTGAAGGGACATAAGGAAACTATAACTAAGAAATGTATGATTGAATTTCTTATGTAAGGTTACAAGGATTGTGTATTGTGTGATGTTTACCCCATGGATGTGTGTTATATATTATTGGGAAGACCTTGACATAATTACAAAGGAGTTTCCCATGACAGAAGAAAGAGTACTTACTAGTTTGAGAAGGATGGAAATAAGTTCAAGTTGCATCCAATTGAAGAAGAAGAGAAAGCAAGGAATATCAAAGTGATGTTATGCTCAACAACAGAGTTCATAAAAGAATTCCATACACCAAAGAGTTGTAATGTTGTAGTGAAACTAGAGGACAATGAGATTGTAGTAGATAATGATGTGGCCCTAGAGGTGTTGGTTAGAAGCTTTCCAAAATATTATGTGTATAAGAAGTCTAGAGAAGACTTGAAATGGAAAAAATTGAAGTGCATGAAGAAGAGTTATGAGAAGAAAAGGAAGATGATGTTTCTAGGTGCTAGAAAGGTACTTGCGATGAGACCCGTTATAGATAATAAAGATGAGAAGGTGAGAGAAGGTGTTATTGAGCAACGTTTAGAATTTTTTTTAAGAAGAAAGCAACATGGGTGCTTGTGGTTCAAGTTGGTAGAGACAAAAGGCCATCATGAGAACTTTATGTGTTAACCCATTAAGTAGGATGCTCACTTATTTTCTACCAAGGGAATCTAATGTAGGAGCATCCTCGAGGCAAAGAAACCTTGCATAAAACAAAATAATTTCATTTTTTAGTTTAGATATTTGGTTTTGGTGGAAATGTGTGGTACAAATGGTTTGAATGGCAACCAAAATTCACAATAATGAAGAGTTCGAGTGGTATACAAATTGTGCAACAATGATGATGTCTGATCAACACACTTTTGAATGAATGGTGGAGTCATTTAGAAGTAAAAATGGAAGAATTTAAGAATCCACAAAAGTTTGGGAGGGATAAATGAATAGAGAAAGGGATTTGATAATCCATTTATAAATCCTCAAAATACATCAATAGACCTAGAATAGTGGTATTGGCCCTTGACCAAGTTTTGAGGATCCTTGGTCAGGTTTGACTTATTTTGGGACTTCGACAGGCTGTCGAAGGCGGAGCACAAGACGAAGTAGAGATCGCGGGATCTCAGCCCCTGTTAGGGCCCTTTTTGGGATTCAAGATTATGTAATGGGTATGGGGATGCCGACCCATAGGTTTACCCATGCTTAGGCCCATTTTGTAATGTATAAATAAGTAGCTAGGCGATGTAAGAAGAGGTCAATGTGCTAAGTGTTGGAGTTCGATCTATGTGATCGAAAGTGATAAGTGCTGAGTAGAGATATCTTTTGTGCATATTGTATGAGGCTTGCAGAGCTCAGTTCAAGTGAG
The DNA here is from genome assembly GCA_009831015.1 of Picea engelmannii. Classification (NCBI taxonomy): domain Eukaryota; kingdom Viridiplantae; phylum Streptophyta; class Pinopsida; order Pinales; family Pinaceae; genus Picea; species Picea engelmannii. Next base: position 243,767 of record ML810743.1, on the reverse strand, counting down.
TGTAAGAGATTGAGAAGAGGCTTAGTGTTGTAATCTATCCCGAGGAAGGAGGATCTAGCGAGGTGCACAGATCTCCTATCCTCTGTGGAGTAGGGTTTTTGTGGCTCTGTGCATGTAACTGATTGAAGAAGCTAATAAAGAAGATGAAGAGTTGGTGGATGTAGCCCCAGGGTGGGGGTGAACCACGTACATGTTGTGTTGCTCTGCTTTGTGTGATGTACTAATGTGTTTATATGTCAACTTGCTTAGTGCTTCGATATAGAGGAATGGTAGATAGATATGTTAATGCTATGTGCTTAATAGTATGGATGAATACTAGATCTGGCCTATGTGGATGTGCTTAGTGCTTTAATATAGTAGATTTGGTTAAATACTGCAATGCTTTGTAATTAGGGTTTAACTGCGTTGTAAACTAAGACTGGTTATTGATGAACTATAACTGCTAAGTGCCCTATTAAGGTGTTACAGTCACAGATCTGTGTCCCAGCTAAGGTTGAAAACACTGGAGTCCTGCAACCACCCCCACCTCTACCTCAGGTGAGACTTCATCTGCTTCGCAGGTGTTGTCGAAAGGGTCGATAGTTAGGGTTTTGTTGGTGCATTGTTGTAGCATTGAACCCTGGGTCTACCCCTGTGCCAACAAAATCCATTTATAAATCCTCAAAATCTTGCAATAAACCTAGAATAGTGGATTTCTAAGAAATTGCAAGAATGATGGATAATTCAGAAGGAGAATGAATGCCTAGGAAGACTTTTCCCAATCCATTCATGCAATATTCAAAGTTGAACATTTAAGCGAGTCAAGACCAATGAATTCACATGAGTCATTGTTGAAGTATTTGAAGTTGGATCTACCTCAAACTTTATGAATTAATTAGCTAAAAATACATAGTCCTTGTTTTGGGAATCTCAAGGTGATAACTAATGAAAAAAATTAGGAAAGAAAAAATGAACAAAATCTAGATCATTTTGAGACTTTTTGAAGGCTTTCACCCATTCATTCTTGAGGTTCCAAAAATGCACTACGAATTGACGTATGATCTCTCACCACATTAATGAAGTATTTTGATTTGTATTTAAGGGGACTATATTCAAATTCTGAAGGCCAATGTTTCGATCAATTGGTGATTAAAAATCATTAGAAGTTGGAATGGTTTGGGCAGTTCAAATTCCAGGGATAGATTATAAATTGCAGTTCAAAGGATGGGAAAAAGAGGGGCTTGGCTTTTGGAATCTCTACAGTGGTTTGTGGTTTGTAATGTGAAGGTTTGATTTGAAGAAGACTATATACAAGGGAAATATAGCCTCCTAAAGAAGAATTTGGTTGAGACCCCTCCATAAAAAAAAATTATGTTGTTGTAATCAAGTTTGATAGTTAGCCATTTTGAATTTGATAATTAGCCATTTTAAAATCGAATAATGTATTGTTTTCAAAATTCCTTACTTTTGTTGCAATGTTTTGTGTGTTGATGTACTTTCATTATAAACCAAGTGTTTACACCATTTAGCATTTGGAGATCACTTTTTGAGTGGACATTTACACATTATTGGACTCATAAAATTACAATGTGAATTTTTTTTCATAGTCATCATTCCAAGGAGTTCTTCATCAATACTCATAATATTTAAGCCATGAGATTTTGATTTAGGTAAGAAGGTCATATTAGTTTAATCTTTTTTCAATTTCTTTCAGTAGAATTATTTATTTTACATACTTATAATTAAAAAAGAAATTGTTATCATTTATACTACACTACTATGCTACACCACCTTCGTATCATATCATATTACACTACTATGCTACACCACCTTCGTATCATATCATATTACTAGTATTTTCTTAATTTCTTTGATTAAGTATCATGTTCCAAGGTGGTTATGCTCCTTTCATTTATCTATACATTATTGTTAATTTAGTGATTCTAATTTTTATCACTTTTATTATCATATATTTTTTGTGTTACATATACACTTTAATTTCCTCAAACTTAATAATGTTAAACCAAAACATATAAAAATACATATTTTCTGTTATATATACACTTTGATTTTCTCAAACTTAATAATGTGAAACCAAAACATATAAAAATATTGAATAGAGGAGAGATGCACCTAAGTGAATTCTCAAACTTAATAATGTGAAACCAAAACATATAAAAATATTGAATAGAGGAGAGATGCACCTAAGTGAATTGCATATATATATATATATATATATATATATATATATATATATATATATATATATATATAAAAGAATGGGAGAAAACTTATATATATAAGATTTATGTTAGAACACAAAAATAATAAATAAATTGATTTATAAATTCGTTGGAGGATCAAATTCTTATTTTTATAAAAGGAGAAACTTAACTTCGATTTGAAGTTCATATTAATAATAATAAATAATTAAAGTTTTTTTTTTAATTTTAATCACCTGTGACATAAATAACTTTGTATAAGTATTATATTATAAATAATTAAGATCACATTATGAAAACGAAATATTTTAATGGTTTGATGCAGTGGTGAACACATTATGAAAATGAAATATTATAATGGTGATGTAATGGTCAAACAAATTTTATTATTGAAGGCACAATAATCTTTGTAATTAGAGTTTCAATGATATGGAAATCATGATGAAGAATCCATCCACATGTTTGTCATCCAATTGAAAGCACATGGTATAACTAACTTAAGATTTTAGTTTGAATATAGGTATACCCACTTAGGCTTCTTTTATATTTTAGTTAGAATATAGGTATACCCACTTAGGCTCCTTTTAAGGGAAGTCCCTCCCAAGATGTTCTTGAAGTATCACATCACATACCAGCTAATGATAAGCATGTACTCAGTTCCACCCTCTAGTAGGTAGGGGGAGATATGAACTTCAAAATACTTAAAATAATATACGAAACCAAAGGGGAAGGGGAGGGCCCATCTAAGAGGGATGAGATGGAAGGGGGAAGGAAGTCACCAAACATGTGAAAGGAGAAAACATGAATGTTTAATCAAAGTCACCAATGTCAAAAGTCCCAGATTCCAAATGTCAAATAAGATCTTTCAAGATGGTTTTAAGGAATAATAAATTGAATTTAATTATTTTTTCCACTATTTGATTATTATAATATTTAATTTTATATTAAGAATGACTTTATTCTAGTCGAGTTATTTTAAGATTTAGTCTTTGTTATTATTTTGGATAATTTATTTGTTCTCGCTAGGAAAACTAAGTATCACATCTTTGATGAGTGGTATTCTCTTTCCTTTAGCACATGCAGATTGTGACTGGTAAGGAAGAAGGTTGACCATCACATGCTTCGTGATAAGTTCAAGAACATTTTATTTCATATTTTCAGATTTAAGATAAAATTAATGATACATTGAAAACATTACAATGTAATATAATTTATAATATATAATATTATAAAAAAAAAGATTTTTATAAAGAAATTATTGAAGGATATTTATTTTACTAAACACTTTATAAATTCTTAAAAAAAATAATCAATCAATTAAAGGCATTTTTAAAAAATCCCTAAGAAGTATATATATTTGGGTACTTTAGAAATTCTCTTTGACTAAGTTAAGGGTGGAGAAATAGAGGTGGAAACTAAGTGGGGAGTATCTATTCCATCAAAGTTGTCTAGCTCCAACTACTTGAAAAGCCAAGTGTTTTGTTCGCATAGAAAAGGTGATCCACAAGGGATGAAACATGTTTTTTAAGGGGACTTGAACCTTGGTTGAGGGTATGAACCACCCCCCTTCCCACCCCCTTTTTTTCATCTAACCACACACATGAAATCTATAGAGACTTCACTGATGTTGATAGGTAAACCATCAATGTAGACTATAGTATGTTTTATCTAACAAGGACATCAAATTTTAACATATCACAGAGACAACTGACCTGAGGACTTGACTCAAAGACCTCTTATTTACAATTCACAACATTCAACCACTTGAACTGACCCACCAAGCTATGAAACAACCCTTCTTTACCAACTAACCAAGCTTGTTCATATGCGTTGTCTTTTTCATTAGACAAATTACTCAATTTTAGAAGTTGTTACATACTCTCAAATCTAACTTCATTCACCTTGTCTTACTAGCACATTATTACCTCATTATCCACATAGATCAAAAGAGGCACATCAATCCTATTAGCTTCTAAATGAACACTTGATGTTTTAGAACATGGAGTATAAACTCTACTCATGTTACATATCCTCTCCAACACATTACTCAGTTCATCTCCATCTAGAATGTTAAGAGAGATCATGTTTTCCATATTTCCTCATGTTTTTAAAAGTATCTTTGCATCTCTTCTTTTCTCAATTTTTGAAAATCACTTTTTTCGAGAGTGCCTTGTGTATGCCCAAATTAGATCTCAATTTCAAAATATTTGTCGCAATACCGACCTTCCTAACCTTCTAAGGCAACAAAACTATAGTGATCTTGGAACGCTTCTCCTAATTTGTTTTGAGCATCGAGATAACATTCTAAAGAAATCGAGGGCGATCAAACCCTAGCGCTCTGCAACTCTTCCATTGTACACCTGCTGCATGACCTAGACTCTCTGCCATGGTACCTTCCGTCTGCTATGATCTGTAACAGACAGACCCCAAGACTGATCATTCAGAATGAGCCTGGTGGAGGGGGGCCGCCCCCCTCGTACAACAACATAACCGCCAATGACAGGATGGGCAAAAGAGCGAAGTGTCCTTCCTTCGAGCCGCCGTCGTAGCTACGAGACCAACTCCTAGCCAGAGAACAAGGGCTGTGGAAAGAGATGGACATGGAAGCAGGTTTGTCCCATCCAAAAGCACCTCGAGGCGGGGAGAAGGGAAAATGCATCCCGCAATTGGAGAAACCCCCAAGATATCTCATCAGCTCAACAAGGGTGGGCGAACACACTCAGTTCATCCGCGAGCATGCCCTCATAGGCAAGTTCCTGGGACTATGGCCATCCGAACGCGACCTAACCCGCTGGATCAAGCACTGGTGGAACCCTAAAGGAGATTACAAAATCTAGCTAAGCTCCAGAGGCTTTTTCACAATCATCCTGTACAACCTAGAGGATAAGGAAAGAATTTTTGAAAATGGACCATACTTCTACAACTCGGCTGGGCTTTTCCTACGCTTCTGGACAGACAGATTCAGTCCGGACAGAGAAGATTTTACAATGGCTCTAGTTTGGATCCGATTTTACTCTCTGCCCCAGGAGTTTTGGCTAGACGAAATCCTCATGGGAATAGGAAACACAATAGGGCACTATGTCAAAGCTTAAGAGGCCATAAGGCAAAGAAAATACACCTCATACGCCCGAATATGTGTATACATGGACATCTCCCAAGCTCTTCCAGGGTCTGTCACTCTGGAATATCAAGATGAATACTAGCAACAAACACTGGATTACGAACACATTCCTTTCTGTTGTCGGAAGTGTCATGAACATGGCCACCTTTTTAGGGATTGTCCATTGAATATCCAAGAAACCAAAGCCAGCTAGGCCAAGAAGAAAGATGGATTCACTACGGTCACAAGCAGGAAGAGAAACCCTCCAGAGACACAACAGTCAGAGCCCAAGACCACTATCCTGACCAAAAACTCATATGAGATCCTAAACCAGCTACCGGAAGATGAAGAAATCCAAAACCCGTGCACAACAAAACAATAGGCGAAAGGGAAGAACCAAGCTACACCTTCATCGATCCAAACCAATGAGGTCAGGCCAGAAGAGCATGGTGCCATGGAAACAGACATCCACATGCAGCTGGAAGACCATGACCTGGTAGGCATAGATCTGGAAAAACTAGAAGAACCTCTAAATCAAAAGGATCTGCAAGCCCTCCCCGAAGAGAAGCTCTGCAAAGTCCATAAAGTTTTTCTGGACTCCACGGCAGGATCCACAGCTAGGCTGGGTATGGCCACAGATCCAAGCTCAGACTTAAATAAGATACCCCGAGAAAATAAAATAAGAGGACGAAAGTCATCCCATCAGCTTATCAGAGAGGTAGGAAATTTCATGCTCAATTCTAGGAAGATCCAAAAGCTCTCGGAGGGATACCTCCACACAACCCAACAAACCTTATGATGAAGATAATCACCTGGAACATTAGGGGACTTAATGGTAGATCCAAACAAAGGATCCTACGAGACTCAATCCGAGCAAAAAATCCAGACATCCTGCTACTACAGGAGACAAAATGTGCAGGACCGGAAGCAGAAATCATATTCCAAAGAACCTGGCGTGGATGTGAATCCATACACACTGACTCCACCGGAGCGTCAGGAGGATTAGCCATCTTATGGAACCCCAATACTGTCACCCTAAGCGAACCCTTCTCTACCTTGGGCACGCTTACCGCCCACTTCATGATCACAGGGTCAGCTCAGGAAGGCTACATCACAAATGTCTATGGACCTCAGAGTCAGCAGGACAAGGATAGTCTCATGAAGCGAATAGCTCATATCAAAACCTTGTTGTGTATGCCCAACTGGATCCTAGGCGGCGACTTCAATATGATCCTAACGCTAGAGGAGAAAAAAGGTGGAACTAAGCAACTGGAGCCTGATAGTGGTAAGTTCAAAACCCTCATAGACTCACTAAATCTAATAGACATAGAGAACCACAATAGAAATTTCACCTGGTCTAACTGCAGACCGGGGCACTAGTAGGTGGCCTGCTGACTGGATCGCTTCCTCATAGCAGAAGAATTACTAGAAAGGGATCCGAGCATGGAGAGCCTCATTCTTCCAAGGGCAGGCTAAGATCATTGGTCAGTCGCCTTCTGCCTAGAAACAGGGACCATGTCGTAGCACAAACCCTTTCGATTTGAGAAATTCTGGCTATCACACCCTGACTTCTATCATCTCGCAAAGTCTTGGTGGGCCCAAGCGGAAATAGACCATGGTACCTGCATGTACAAATTCCAGTAGCATCTTAAAAACTTCAAAAACTCGCTAAAGCTATGGAACAAGCAAACTTTTGGAAACATATTTCAAAACATGCAAGCTATCGAAAACAGGCTAGCCGAACTGCAGAAAATCTTCATTTCAGGGACCAGAACAATAGACCTAATGAAGGAGGAAGAAGAGCTCCAAGCAAGTTTAGAGGACAGGAAAAAACAAGAGGAAATACTATGGTGACAGAAATCCGGAGTCCAGTGGCTCAAAGAGGGCGAGAGGAACACACAATTATTCCACAGAACCATGATGCACCAACGCTACATCAACCGAATAACGCATCTAGAAGATTCCCAAGGAAACCCAATTAGGGAACACAACCAAATTGTTGAAGAAATTAACACCTACTACAAGGATCTCCTAACAGAAACCAATGAGGACAGAACAACAACAATTCAGAGGATAACAAGGCACATACCCTCCCTTGTGACTCCAAAACAGAATGAAGCACTAATGAGACCCATTATTCAAGCAGAAGTGGATCAGGAAGTTAAAGCAATGCCGCCAGGCAAGGCACTTGGCCCAGATGGTTTCACCACCGACTTCTTCCACCATTGCTGGGATCTAATCAAGGAAGAGGTGAGTCAGGCTGTGGAGGAATCGTGAACCTCCAGCCAAGTATTAACAACCCTCAATGAAACTTTCCTCACTCTAATTCTGAAGGAGGAAAGGGTTACCCATCCCAAGCAATACAGACCAATCTCACTTTGCAATGTCATATACAAAATCATTACAAAGGTGATTTCTACACGTCTTAAGCCAATCTTGCCATTCATCATCTCCAAGGAACAATCAGGCTATGTAGAGGGATGACAAATCATGGATAGCGTCATTATGGCTCATGAGGTAATACACTCTCTCAAGACAACTAAAACCCCAGGTATGCTTATTAAACTCGATCTTTCAAAAGCTTTTGATAGAATCAACTGGCAGTATATCCGCTCTATGCTCGACACCTTTGGCTTCGATCATCACTGGGTAGAATAGGTCTTGAAACTAACCTCCTCAGCCTTTTCTTCCATCCTGGTAAACGGTGTACCCTCCCAACCCTTCACTCCCTCTAGGGGCATAAGACAAGGGGACCCTCTTTCTCCCTTCCTCTTCATCTCATGGAGGAAGGTCTAGGGCTATACATCAAGACAACGATATTGGAAGGCACCCTTAAAGGCCTACCCTTGCAGAATATTAAGCCAGCACCCTCGCATAGCCAATTCATCGATAACACCTTCCTTTTGAATACCCCCATTGCACGAGAAGCCATCAAACTCACCTCCATTCTCTCTGACTTTGTAGAAGCTTCAGGCATGGCCCTCAACCTTGACAAATCCAAACTCTACTTTTTCAACACTCTGATAGGGCTTCAGAACCACATCTCAAGACTCCTGGGCATACCCAAGAGCTCCCTTCCATCCAACTACCTTGGTATTCCCCTCACAAGAGCTCCAACACAATCCATTTCCTGGGACAACCTGCTTCTCTCCATCTCTAATAGGCTTAACAATTGGACCTTTAGACCTCTCAACATTGCAAGAAGGCTGGTGCTTCTCAAGTCAGTTTTGTAAACCATACCTACCTACCTTTTCACAGCTCTGGCAACGCCTAAACAGGTCATCAGGGCCATCTGAAACCTCCAAAGAAACTTCCTACGACATGGGCACCAAACGAACAAGAAGTGGGCATTAGTAGGCTGGGACAAGCTCTGCAAGCCTAAAGCGTGGGGAGGACTGGGACTGTGAGACCCAGGGAAACTCAACCAAATCAAGGGAGCTAAAATGTGGTGGAGATGGTTAAAGGCCCCCATTGCGCTCTGGACGCAACTTTGGAAACAAAAGTATGCTCCAAACACAAGTGTAGACAAAATCATCTGTCACAACGACCAGATTCAAGGATCCAACATCTGGAATACAGCCTGGAAAAATAGAGAGTTGGTTCAAAAGCATGCCTTATGGGAGATCTGGAATGGAGAATGTGCATTTTTCTGGAAGGACTCGTGGCAACAACAAAAGCCTCTAGATCAGATAGAGGAGCTAAGCCCCCTCAGGCAATTGCTTCACACAGACCCCCCTTAGCATGTAAAGGAATTTTGACGACCAAGAAACAAACCTCTACCTTGGCGATAATGGAAGACTTCCACCTAGGAGCTACAGATCCCAAAAAACTCGGACCTCCATGCTTGGCAGCACTATGCCAACCATAGGAAAATCCCCAGGTGAGAAGGCTCAAACATTCTTAGATGGGGGCACTCCACTACAAGTAACTTTTCAGTCAAAGAAGCCTACTATATGCAAGGTAATCACCAGAGTCATGACAAGGATAATATCTGGAACAAGGTTTGGAGCCCCTTCCTCTGTCTGAAGGTGTCAACCTTTCTATGGCTCACCGTCCACAAACATATCCTCACTTGGGATAATCTCCGGAAAAGAGGCTTCATTGGACCATCAATCTGCCCCTTATGTCAACAACAAGAGGAAACTCTGGAACATCTCTTCAAAAGATGTCCTTTTAGCCAAGGGATATGGGACCAAGGGGCTCAAGCAATGAGCAGGATGAATCGGAACAGGACCAACATCAGGGATACAATAGAGAATGGGGACCTGCTATCTTTTAAAAATCCCATCATCGCCCTCATTTGACTCCTACTCCCAGGATTCACTCTTTGGAAAATATGGAAGGAATGGAAAAAATAATCTTCCACTCCAAGGCACCCACTCTGGAACTAGTATGGGGACAAATATGCAAGCTCATACGGGAAACAATCCGAAGTAAAAATTAGAAGCAAGAGGATACGAAATGCGATCCGAAGGAGCAGTGCATTCTCCAGTACTGGCAGCTTAGCCTGAATAATCATCCTGTGATAAATCCAAGCAATCCCCGAAAAAGCAGCCCGATTACTTGGTCCCCTCCTCCAACAAGATTTATAAAGGTCAAATTTGATGGGGCCTCCAAAGGAAATCCGGGACTAGCTGGATTTGCAGCCACCCTCAGAAACTTAGATGGCCAAATCCTCTGCCTTGTAGCAGGTTTTATTGGAGAAAACACAAACAATTTTGCGGAACTAACGGGCCTCCTTCGGGGCACACAAGGAGCAATTGACAACCACTTCCACAATATCATTGTGGAAGGGGATTCTCAAATTATCATCTGGCTAGTTACTAAGATCCTCCATGGGGAACATCCAGGGAAAATCTCACCCAACTAGAGATTATCGAGACTGCTAGAGGAATTTGGAGCCTTAGACCCAATCTTAGTATCATACCCTCCCATGTGAAAAGGGATGCGAACAGTATAGCGGACTGCCTAGCAAATGAAGGGGTAGCAATGGAAAGGGAAAGCATCTACTGGGATCCTCACGTCTCGGAAGCTACAAAACTCTCCACCCGTTGTCAACGCCTTGCGAACAAAGATTACCCAACCCCGGATAGGGTGCCACCTAACATAGAGGGGCCATGTGGTATAGTGCTTGATCGGGCCTTAAATGTAGGCCACCGACCCCCATCCCCTCGCCATTAAGGATGGGGGCAAGCTAGTTCATCCAGGCCGATGAGCCAAGACTTCTCGCGTGCGTGATGGGAACAAAATCACAGAGCACTTAGTGGAGGGCCTTAATGGCGGATCTGGTCACTTTAATCTTCATGAATTTACTAGATTTTGGAGGGGAAGGGGCTCATTTGGAGCTGAAGCCGCAACATTGGAGCATCCTTGAGCTCTGGTGTGATTGTAATTGTCTAACTGCCACCAGAGCCACTGCTTGGCACCTCCAAATGCCAAGGAAACGAGGCAAGCCCCGTAGGGGGGCTGCCTGGTATGCTTTGGCTGCGCGCAGAGAGAGACAACAAAACTTTGAGCGGGCATTGTCCATGGCAAGGACGCAGCTTGTTCGAAACTCTAGAAGACCTGAATTACCTCTCATGGCCTCTATTGAAAGAATTATCCTGGACGAACCCATCCAAGTCCCCCCAGCACACTTGCTCTTCACAGTCCTAGACAACTGGAACCCGCCGACTTGTTTTCTCGGGGAAACTACCCAGTGAGCCTTCAAGGATTATCATAGCTCCAACACAGGAGAAGCCCAATTGAACGATTCCCCCCCCTGCTACATTATAGAAGAAACTCCGGCAGAGATGGATGCAGAACCAACCACAGGAGCAACAAAGACCCCTCCAACAAAAGACTTGGAATGAAACGATGCAGCCAACGCTGAGACAATTGGTATGGAAAGCGAGGTGTTAGGGGCTAGTCTCGATAGGGACGGTGGCACCGCTCCTATGCCACGTCCTCTGTCTGTCATGCGAGAGGAAGGGCGTGGCCACCTGCCATTCCTCCACCCGGACCACCTGAAGTTAATCCTTGAGCTACAGAGCTTGGTGGAGGACCTAATCCACTGCACTAGTCTAGTCAGCCAACGAGTAGACTTGCTCTACGAGGCCTACTCCAATACACAGCCAGGACAACGCTGCCCGACGTGCGCTCATGCCTTTATTATGATAGCCATGGAATATGACGAGGATGGCGAGGGTGACATGGATGAAGGGGAGGCCACCGGGTAAAATGTCACCGTTAATAGTTTTAGTTTTTTTTCTCTGTTTTCCTCAGGCTAGTCATGGCTAAACGCCATTATTTTGTAACTCTAAGACTCAAAGTTTTTTTTCATACCAATGGCTGCCAGTTGTCTTGGTTTCCTTCGGGCAAGACAAATGGCAGCCATTGTATCTTCCTCACAGACGACATAGATAGCCAGTTGTCTCGGTTTTCGCTTACACAGCGAGACATCTGGCAGACATGGTGTTTCTGGTTTACCCTTTTTTTGGAAAGTTAATGCAACAGGCTCTACTCTTTTTTACTTAAAAAAAAAAATATTCTAAAGAAATCCAAATAATCTCTTACCTTTTTTAAGGTCCAATAGACCATAGACCATCTTGATCTTAATGAATACTAACCTCATCACCACCATTAATTATATATATATAAACTTATATTTTAATAATAAAAAAGTTGCATTTATCTTTCTTTTATATATATGTATATATAAACAACTTATATTGTGATAAAAAAGTTGCCTCTCTCTTATCCACATATACACACCAATGATATATTACGATTCATCCATATTACAACATAAGCATCCACATAAATAATGACATTTTAATAACATAATGGTTGGGTAATTAACTCCGAAGTCCCAAGCTATGTGAACAAAACGTAGTGGGATCAACTCCCATTGACTAAATTTTGACGCTTGTGGATATTAATATATAATTGAATTAGTACCCCGTAGAAACGTTGGCAATAAAATAATCTTCATGGCTACCCCACTTGTAAAGGAAAGTGTAAGGAGGCTCGAAAGCCCATATTTTGTATTTTTTGAGTGGCGTAAACATCAACATGAGCAAAGCTGTTCAGAAAATAATTAAATTAAATTTATTAATCTTTTACATAGGAAGGTTTCAAAAAATTGTTGTAAGAAGGTTCCAAAAAATACATAGGAAGGTTCCAGAAAATCGTGATACATAAAAAGGTTTTAAAATTTTCCATTCCGCTGGAAAATATTGGAGATCTGTATATTGACTTCACCTCTTAAATTTTCCCATTTTAAGTTGATATAGATGAAGTTTCATGTTTATGTTTTTCATCCCAGTGCTAATTGTCCAATGTTGCATTTATCACATTTTCAGCAAGCCTAGAGAAATTTTGCACCATTCAAAGTTCTATGTCCTGATCAGTTTTATAAGAATATTTGCAGTTCACATCAGTATTAATTTTCTCCAATAGGATTCTACCTTTTTACACTATTTTTCTTATAATATGGTATTTAATATCAATATGCTTTGTGTGATCATGAAATGTTGGATTCGTCACTAAGTAAATAGCACTTTCATTGTCATAATGCAAAGTAATATTCCCTTGTATTATTTTGAAGTCACCCAACATTCGCTCTAGCTAAATTGCCTCTTTGTTAGCCTTAGTTGTTGCCACACTTTCTACTTCAGTGGTTGATAAAGCCACCATTGGTTGTAACTTAAATGTTTATTTCACAACTCCACCAACAAGAGTGAAAGTATATCTTGTAGTGGAATTGCGTCCATCTCTGTCTCCACCAAAATCAGAATCCACAAAACCTTTAATTTGCAACATTGTCGATCTATAGCAAATAGAATCATCCAAAGTGCCCCTTAAGTATATAAATATCCACTTTACTGCAGTACAATGCTCCTTACCAGGGTTCACCACGAATTGGCTAGCAACTCACACTGCTTGGGAAATATCCAATCTACTGCTCACCATGGTGAACATGAGGCTCCCAATAGTTGATGAGTATGGTACACCAGACATGTTTGTCTTCTCTTCTTTTGTTCTAGGACATTGTTCATAAGACAATTTGAAGTGTGCAAGAAGTGGGGTACTAACTGGTTTTGCATTTTTCCTATTGGAGCACTGCAGGATATTTTCTATATATGACTTTTGACATAACCAAATCTTCCTACTTATTTTGTCCCTATGTATCTTCATCCCTAGAATTTGGTTTGGTGCTCCTAAGTCCTTCATTTAAAATGTCATGGAGAACTTAGCCTTAAGATAAATGATCTTCTTCATGTTGGGGCTTGCAACCAACATATCATCAACATATAATATCAAGATAATAAAACTTCCATCATCAAACCTCTTTATGCATGATGGTCAGTTTCACTCCCACTGAAACCTTGACACTTCATGAAGGTGGAAAATTTTATGCACCACATCCTTGCCTGTATCAATCCATACA
>ML810743.1:186857-202795 GCA_009831015.1 Picea engelmannii | reverse complement strand
CCTAGAGGGTTTCCCAGGATAAATGATGTGTCTATTGTGGATGTGTATTTCTCAGTGATCTTGTGGTTATTATGCTCTTATCTTTATGAAATGCAAAGAACTATAATAATAGCATAAACATTAACATTCCCATCAAAGTATTTCTCTGATAGATACTTCTTCTTGAAGTATTTTTCAAACTGTTTCCATGATAAGTCCTTCTCATAGATTCCTTTCACATTCCTATGAACTTCCCACCAAATGGAAGCCTTCCCATTTAGGTTGAAGATGGTTATTCGAACCTTCAAGTTTTCAGAGTAGTCATGGACTCTGAATTACATATTTAAACCAAGCAGTCAAGCTTATGCCTCTTCCCCTTTCTTAATTTCCCCATCGAAGGAGGGTGGTTTGGATTTCTTGAATTCTTCAGGGTCATGAATTTTGGAAAGATTTCGCTTCTTTCCTTTCTTCTGAGATTGTGGGCTAGTTTTTCTACTAGAATATCCCTCGGAGTTGCCGATTTACTTTCTAGAGGACTCTCCTGATGAGCGTCCCCTGCCTCCAGGGTGGGCCTTCCTCAAGGTACTTCTCCCTGTGTGTCCACTTATGGGACCACATTTTTGCATTTTAAGTGGACTTTGACTTCTCTTCGTATGTCCTCGGTCCACATGACTAGTTGCAGGTCCATTTTGCAGCTGCCTATATATATAGGATAAGATTTGCAACAAGACTGCATTGATTTTTGTTTGTTTTTCTTTCTCCTTTATCAATCTCTCATTGTCAGCCTTGCAACTCTGTAATTTGGCCATAAGGATCCTTACAGTTTCAACTAGATCCGGAGGGGTCTCCACCACCCTCCTCTCATCACACTCTTCGTCTTTATTGTTGGAGCCATCCCCCACTTCATGGCGCATGACCATCCTTTATGCTTGTGGTTTCCCGTGATTCACTGACTATTGGAGTGCTGACAAAACACTTGTTGTTAGTTAACAATCTATTAGTTCATGAACAACACATAGTTCATTTTTCTTAAATACACACACACAGTAGAAAGTTTTCATTCTTTTCTTTAGTAATAGTTTAACCAGACTCTTTAGGAAAGAGGTAAGGTAGGGCGTCACCCTTAATATTTTCTTTAAACATGGTTTTTAAGTGACTTGTCCATGAGCCCAAGCAGGACAAGTGTTGTAACCATGATCTGATACCAATTTGTAGCACACTCATGGTGGGGCGTCGAAATTTCGTTCTTCTTAAGAAAATCAAAACCTCCATTCGGGGTCTCTATCCCATTCTACTCGTCCAAAGATTTCCAACCACAGTCTCCATGCTCAGAACCGAGATCAAAACTGGCAGATATACCTCCCCCAAGTTCCTTGACTATTCATTAGTCGAGGCCATGGGGCTTCCATGTGGGTCCGACTCAATATGCTTCTTTGTGAGTTCTCCAATATCCAAGAACTTCCATATTTCTTAATTCTATGGAAGAAATCCATCCACCAACAAATCCAATGACTGTACTTGATCCTTGGCTAACTCATAGGTTAACAAGGAATTCAACGTTTGGCCTTCAGATTTGAATTCCAAGCCTCGCTCCTTCCCTCCATCTACACTCGCATATGACCTTGGTCTTTGACTAGATGCCAGGACAACTGGCGCCAAGACAACCCCTGTGCAAATCCTCCAAAGTGACAAATCTTTGAAGTTCAAAATCTGACGCCGCGTGTCCTCATTGAATTTGATGACCCTGATTCACTTCGGGACTCCGGGCTTCGACAATTCTCGAGTCTTCACACATGCAAAACTCTAGAGAAAAATACTTTCGGAGTGTCAGATCTTCTGACACACATCCTCCTATATTCAATGGTCATGATGAACTTCGACACTTTGGCCTTCGAGAGTTCTTGACCCTCCACTCTTCAAATCTTCCGAAGTAGTTCTGCTCTAGAGTACAGGAGCTGGAGACACCTATCCTTACCAATGAATGACTTAGATCTACTCTACTACTTTGATTTTTGGGTACCTTTGGACTCTCTATGATACTACACCCCAAATCCTCTAGAGTCCCAAAGTCCTAGACTCCCGGAGTTCTAGTCCCTTCACCAACCATGTTGGAAAGGTGGCCATGTACCAAGGGCTGACACATATATGGGTCACGGGCAATACGAGCCCTCACCCGGGAAGACATGTGTCACATTCCAAAGGCTCCATGGGGTAGATGATGCGCATGAATCCAGGTGGCATGTGGCTCATCAAGCCACGTCACCATGGGTGGCATCACTACGTCTCGTCACTCCAGTCTGATCGTCTTTAAGCATTCCTTATATCTCACGACTGAGATCCAACCAATATCAATTTGTTTACAGATTGACGGTGCACAGTGATTGAGGAACCCCAATGTTCTCACTCTTTATAGGAGAGTTCAATCTCCACAATATGAAAAGTGCTCGCCCAACTCTTTTTAATCGTGGTCGTTGATCCTCCACCCCGACGAGATCAACGACATTGGTTTATTATGGGTCGTGAACTAG
Organism: Picea engelmannii; assembly: GCA_009831015.1. NCBI lineage: Eukaryota > Viridiplantae > Streptophyta > Pinopsida > Pinales > Pinaceae > Picea > Picea engelmannii. The sequence goes on along the minus strand of ML810743.1, from coordinate 200,288 downwards.
CACGTCCACTAATTTCACCTTCGCGCTTCGCAATGATTCCCAACCATTGATCTAATTGAGTGGCTGGTGTTTGATCTGTTAACTCTAGTGGATCTTTGAGTCAATCCGATGACTGAGATAGGTTTTCCTCTCAAGGAACTACTCACATTCATCTCCTCTGTCAAGTTCTTGATTCATCTACGACTCTTGTTACTCAGGGAGTTTGGGTAAATTTGACTATCGTGAATTTTGACACCCAGGCCGTCGAACTCCTGAAACTCTGAAATCATCATGAGCTAGCTCCTTTCGTGCTTAGCGCAAGGTTCCTAGACCCAGGTCACATGGACCTTTAGATGAATCTTGGGATATGAGCTCTACTCTTAGCCAGATTTTGGTTAAGGTCATGGGTGAGAGCTCAAGGTCCCTCACGCTACTGGTTTGAAGGAAACGACGTCCTAACTCACAAAAGTTTAAGTTCTGAAATAGGGAAAGGTAAACTCATGAGGTTACCGAGATGGTAGCAGTGTGAAGAGGCATGATCCAACTCCAGAGCTGTGAGGTATATCCCTCGGGAAAACACCTTCGAGATTTAAACGAAAGCATATGGGAAAAATACAAGCATAAGTTCTCAAGGAAGCCAACGTATACATATAACTTAACTATTTCAATACATAAAACATTTATAGATATGTAAATACATGCATGCAACCATTAATTCCCAATTCAATGCATAGAGTATGGAAACACTTATCAGAACCAGATAATGTGAAGCGACTAATGGAACGGGTTCTCATTTCCACCCAACCATAGGCTCAGTCACTCCTAATGGATTTACCACTATCCACCCCTTAGCTAGACCATGATGCTTTGAGATTGAATCTATTCTTCCGACACAGAAATAGATAGGGATGAAGGTTACTCTCCTTCTCCTGCAAGATCTTGGCAATGGTTTACATGACACAAAGCAAGGAGGATTGACCTCATTTATCATCTTGTATCATAACCTTCATAGCCATTTACTATGGCCATAACTCTTATCTCCTTGTTCTTTCTTGAACCCGCAAACTTAGCTTCTCATCTTTGCACTCTTCGTTGATCTTCGCCTACCCACCACACCTTCCTTTCTTGCTTGTCTCAACAAGGTTGTGTGTGGCTCGAATTCCAAATATGTGGTCAGGTCTAGAAGCCTTACAGATGGGTGCTCCACCCCATCCTCTTATTAACTCTTGAGGAGGTCTTCCCACCTACCAACCTGACTGTAATTCATTTCTGGGTCAGAGGACTGTTCTGGCCCTGAGAAATTTAAATCTAGTAAGGTACTGGTTTTGTGAAGGCTAACGCAACCATTCCTAGTCCCCTTCACCATCTCTTTTTGTAGCATTCGTGGTATTTCTTAGTACACCCCACTTCCAACAGTCCTGCAACACTTATCCATTTTTCTAGTAAATAACATAATTTACTTTCATTGACCTTTTATACAAAGGTCTATCAAATCAAACATTCACACATATTGAGTTTTACATAGTCTCTTGGACATTATAGTTATATTTACAAACTGGGAGAAACATGGTGTTACACATTGGAAGCGAGGGTTCTTGAACCAGGGTGTCAAGATTCAATTTTTTATTGTGGAAATACAAAGTATTTCTAGGTAGTACATCTTTTTTTTTATTGTTTTGATTGTTTAAAATCGATTGGAGTGGAGACCTATGCGTGTCAATGTGATTTGGTGAGGAAAAATAAACATAACACTACCAGGAAATTAATTTGAGATGCGAGACATCTTTCAAATCGTTTTCACAATGTTTTTTGTTATCCTATAGCGATCCAGTGACCATATTTAAAATTCTCGTTGTGTGTATTTAATTCCCGTTACTAACAACAAAGTGTTATTTTTAGAATTTGTAGTAGATGAGAAAAGACTGATAAATGAATTTCGTCCACTTTATAGAAGATTAAACTCTAGTGGAAATATTTTACCACTGATTAGAAAATGTCTCAATTTTACCTATAAGAGAAAACTGAATCTTTCACCTACACCATTTAGTGGCATTAGAAAAAATTTGTAGTTGGAAGTAAGGTTATTCCCAAGTGATTGTCGTGCCAAGAGATGGCCCTCGGGATCATGTTGCTAACGCATAAGTGTTGGAATAAGTGAGAATTATGCGAGAAAGGATGGAGGCTATGGAAGCAACCAAACATCAAGATCATGAAGTTGGAGATACTAGTGAACCAGAAGAGGAATATTTTGATGAAGGAGGGAGAGTAGTAGAAGAAACTGTATAAATGAGAGTCCTTAAATCAATTTCGAGTTATAGTTCAAGGCCAAAAGGTATAGTGGAAGTTTGGATCTAGAAAAAATTGATAGATTGGATGACTGCCTTGGAAAAATATTTTGATTAGGAAGAAGTGAGTGAGGATAAGCAGGTGAAATTTTTTGTTACAAGGATGAGAGGACACACAACCTTATGGTGGGACGGGGTGCAGGAGGAAAGGAGGCACAAGAACAAAACCAATATTAAGAGTTGGATTCGAATGGTGGCCAAGTTAAAAGGTAAGTTCCTACCCAAATATTATGAGTTGATGTTGTTTATAAAAATGCAGAGCTTGAGACAAAAAACTAATCACGGTATAATAATACACAGAGGAATTCTACAGGATAAACATTAGGGAAGGTCATATAGAAGACACCCCTAAGAAATGTTTTAGGTATATTAATGGGCTAAGATTTGACATATAATATGAGATAATTTTGTTGTCATGAAGGTCCGTGGAGGATATGTATTAGTCTTCATTAAAAGCTGAAGAGAAGTTGGCAAGAAAGAGCCAAGCCAGAGGTAGAGGTATGGCTAGAGGAAGAGGACAACAAAAAGGAAAGAAACTTGTTGAAGCTAGAAGTTATGGGCAGCAAGAACAAACAACTAGAAATAATGATTTTTGAGGAAGAGGATCTTCTTCAATAGGAAGAGGAAGAGGTAGATATCATCAATTTCAGTGATACACATGTGGTAAGTTAGGCCAAAAGTCGTGGAACTATCCAGAAAATGCTACAAAACAAAGAAATGTACAAGTTGTACAGGTTGAAAATGAAACCAAAGAATACGAGGCACATGCTAAAGTTCCAGAAACCGGAGAAGCTCCATTGATGAAAAGGGTATTGTTGAAGCTAAATAAGGAAGTGTGTGAGCCACCTCAAAGAAAGAATTTGTTTCAAACGATATGTAAAGAAAAAGGTAAGAGTTGTAAGTTAATCATTGATAATGGTAGCACTGATATCTTAGTCTCTGTAGAGATGGTGGAAAAGTTGGGATTGAAAAGGATACCACATCCTACCCCATATAAAATTTCTTGGCTGCGGAAAGATCAACAAGTTCTAGTGAATGAGAAATGCAAGGTAGAATTTTAGATTGGAGGATATAATGATCAAGTGTTGTGTGACATAATTCCCATGGATTTTTTCCATTTTCTATTAGGAATACCTTGAAAATATGACAGGAATGTGAGTTATGATGGTAGAAAAAACACCTACACATTTGAGAAAGATGGCAAGAAGCACACCCTCATTCCCTTGAAAGAAGAACAAGCTGAAGAACAGACCAGTCCAAAGGTGTTGCTGGTTAGTGGAAAGGAGTTCTTGAATCAGATCCAAGAAGAAGAGGTAAAATTCTCTTTGATTGTAAAACCTAGAGTTATCTTGACCAATACATAGTTATATTATTTTCCAATAGAAGTTCATAATTTATTGAATGAATATGTTGATATTGTAGTAGATGAATTACCAAATTAGTTTCCACCAATCCGAAGAATAAGTCACCATATAGATATAATTCCTAGAGCAAGATTTCCAAACAAATCAACTTATAGAATGACACCAACAGAGAATGTAGAAATCAAAAAACAGGTTGGACAGTTGTTGGAGAAAGGATTGATCAAAGAGAGTTTGAGCCCATGCGTTGTACCCACAATTTTGAACCCAAATAAAGGTGGAGAGTGGATAATGTGCACTGATTCTAGATCCATAAATATAATCACCATTAGGTATAGATTTCCTTTGCCACATATTGATTATTTGAAGGATTGTGTAAGTGGTGCAAAGTATTTTTCAAAAAATGATTTAAAGAGTGGGTATCACCAGATTAGGATAAGGGAAGGAGATGAATGGAAAACAACCTTCAAAAATAATGAGGGACTGTATGAGTGGCTGGTCATGCCTTTTGGATTGACTAATGCACCTAGTACATTCATGAGACTCATAATGAAGTCCTGAAAGAGTTCATAGGAAAGTTTGTGATTGTATACCTTAATGATATTCTTGTGTTAAGTTAAACAAAGGAGGAACATATTAGGCACTTAAAATTGGTTCTGAAGAAGTTGCATGAAGAAAATATTTTAACAAATTTGAAGAAGTGTTATTTTCTGAAAACAAAATTAGTTTATTTGGGCTTTGTAATTTCACAAGAAGGTCTAAAAATGGATTTGGAAAAAGTGAAAGCCATCAAAGAGTGGCCTTCCACAAAAAATATCTTTGAAGTTAGGAGTTTCCATGGGTTACCAATATTTTATAGGAAGTTTATCAGAAATGTTAGTGGGATATGTGCTCTGATAGTTGAAACTATCAAGAAAGAAAATCAACCCTTTAGATGGACAACAATAGCTAAAAAAAGTTTAAATTGTTGAAGGAGAAGATCACTGAGAAGCCTATATTAGCTCTTCCATATTTCAATAAGTTGTTTCAAGTTAAATGTGATGCCAGTGACAATGCAATAGGGGCTTTTCTTAGCCAATATGAGAAACTAGTGGCCTACTTTAGTGAGAAGTTGAATGAATCAAATAAGAAGTACTCCAAATATGACAAGGAGTTCTATGCAATCATACAAGCTCTGAAGAAATGGAAGCAATATCTTATACCTAAGGAATTTGTCTTGTATTATGACAATCATTCCTTGCAATTTATTACCAAACAAGACAAATTAAATAAAAAACATGATAAGTGGGTAGAATATATGAAAAATTTTACATTTGTTTTGAAACATATTAGCAAAAGTACTAATAAAGTTGGCTATGATTTGCATAGAAAATGCCCAATTTTGCAAGAATTTGAAGTAAATGTCTTGGGATTGGATCATTCAGAGAGTTGTACAAAGATGATGAAGATTTTAAGGAGGCTTATGAGGCATGCGAAAATCTGGTAAGCAAGGATAGGAGCCCTTGGATGGACTACATGCTGCAAGAAGGATTGTTGTTTAAAGGATGCCAATTTTGTATACCAAAAGGTTCGATGAGGGACAATTTGCTGAAAGAAAAACATAGTGGAGGATTGGCAGAATGCTTCGTAAATGAAAAAACATATGATCAACTGAGTACTAATTGTTTTTTGCCAAGGATGAGGGATGATGTCAATAATTTCATGGAGAGATGTATAATTTTCCAATATGCCAAAGGAAGGAAACAAAATACTGGGTTGTATCAACCACTACCAATTCCAAATAGACCTTGGGATGCAGTAAGTATGGATTTTGTTTTAGTATTTCCTAGAACTCAAAGAGGAAATGACTCTATATTTGTGGTACTAGACATATTTTCAAAGATGGCGCATTTTATACCATGTAATAAAATCAATGATGCAACACACATTGCAAATCTATTTTTTAAGGAAGTAGTAAGACTACATGGTCTTCCTACAAGTATAGTTTCAGACAGGGATACAACTTTTGTTGGACACTTTTGGCAAACATTGTTGAAGAAGATGGGAACTAAGATTAGTTTCAACTCATCCTATCACTATCAAATTGATGGCCAAACTGAAGTCATCAATAGGAGTTTGTGAAACACCTTGAGAAGCTTATCAAGTGAGTATCCACATCAATGGGATCAAGACTTTCCGCAGGATGAATTTTCTTACAATGATTCACCAAATCGGACCACTGGATTTATCCCATTTAAATTTTTTTATGGAGTACATCCATGAGGAGTGTTTGAGCTCAAAGATTTGGGAAAAGTTGGGCTAAGGAGTGCTGATGGAGAAGACTTTGCTACAACCATGCAATATTTGCATGAACAAATTAAGGGGCTCCTACAAGAAAACACTCATAAGTATAAGCAAAAGGAATATTTGAAGAGAAGGGAGGTTAATTTTGAGGAAGGAGATCTAGTATTGGCACACCTACGAAAATAAAGGTTTCCCAAGAGGAAATATAACAAGCTCAAATTGAAAAAAAATGGATCATGCAAGATCTTGAGGAAGTTCTCAGCTAATGCTTATGAGATCGAACTTCTAGCCGACATTGCAATATCTCCTATCTTTAATGTAGTAGATTTGTACCCTTATGTTGAAGACAAATAAGAAATACCCACAATTGAACCAAACAATGACAAAGACCAACAAATACAATCGATGAAGCAACTACCTACAACCAAGACAATGCAACTAGAAAAAAAATTGGACAGGAAATTGGTGAATAAAACCAGAGGTAAATAATACTACGAGTACCTAATCAAATGGAAATATCACCCAGTATATGATGCTACTTGGGTATATATTGTAATTATACAAAAAAGCGGCAGATCAATCGAGGACCTCATGGTCAGGAGTCCATGAATACTTTTGTTCCTTGGGATTCTGATGCAGGGGCATTGAGAAAATATTTTGCTCAGATCCTAGAAGTTCTAACTTCATGTTTTTGAGAAATATTTGAATTTGAATTTTCTGTTGTAATAGATTAGAGAAAAAATAAAATAAGAGATCAGATATCTTTGTTAATTGATAGTTAAGACATGATTCAATTAGTAGTTAAAGAAATAAAGTTGGTTAGGTTATTGTTGGTTACAAATCTCAGATGTTGGGACTTTGCAAAAAAAAAAACTTGAAACCAAGATTTTGAGGTTGCATGGGGAAGATTACAAAGGCTCTGAGGGCAATGAATAAAAATTGAAAAAGAAAAAAAACCCTCTTCATTTTCATCATTCTTCTAAGTTTGTAAACCTGTGTCAATCGATTGTTGAATGGATTTGAAGCTTAGACATTTTTATTCCATTCCCTTTAGCACACAGGTTTTGCACAACACATAATAGACTAAACCTCTCATTGCAACATGCTATGTGTATTCAACTTTGTGATTTTATTGAATGTTTGGACTGTGTAAATACTTGAAGATTGGGAGAGTTGCATTAGACTCCATAATACATATAGAAACACATTGTGATTTCCATCATCCATTTGAAGCGAGGGTTCTTGAAGCAAGGTGTCAAAATTAAATGTTTTATTGTGGAAATACAGAGTATTTCAAGGTAATACACCTTTTTTTATTTTTGTTGTGATTGTTTAAAATCGATTGGAGTGGATACCTATGCATGTAAATGCGAGTTGGTGAGGAAAAATAAATATATCACTCAGGAAATGAATCAAATATGAAAGACATATTTCAAATCATTGTTACAGTGATTTCGATTACCCTGTAGCGTTCTGGTGACCATATTTAAAATTCCTAATGCATGTATTTAATTCATGTTACTAAGAACAAAGTGTTATTTTTAAAACTAGTAGTAGATGAGAAAAGACTGATAAATGAATTGCTTCCACTGTATAGAAGATTCAATTCCAGTGGAAAGTTTTTACCAGTGATTAGAAAACGTCTTAGTTTTACCTGTAAGAGAAAACTGAACCTTTCACCTGCACCAAGAAAGGTATGGCGTTCTGGTCCCAACACATGTCAACATATGTATGCAACCACTCAAAGAGTAACACATGGCCCACACGGAGGATGACACATGTCAATGTCCATTCAACAATTGGAGCATGTGAAAGTCGCATATCGAGGTGACACGTGGTAGCTTAATCATCGTCGACATGTGGCAGATCCATGTCAATAGTTCCATGTGGTTAGTGACATGTCATACCAGATCAATGTCTTGTTAGTGTATTAAGAGTTAGAGTTCTGGTGATCCGGTCCCGATATACATCATGCTAATGTAAGGGAATCTACGAAAGAGACGACACGTGGTAACAATCTCATGGCCATTTATCATGATAGGATCAATGGAAGAGATTTTATTGTCCATCAGATCGTGATGAGAAAGGGGTAAGTTTGTTTTCTTTGGGAAATTATGACATCTGACATCTGCGCCCATGGTTCTGATGCATAGTCATATGGAAGATATGTGCCAAGGAGTTATCACTTAAGGCGAGAAGCTCATGATCACAGAGTCTGAACACATGGGGATTAGTTGTATAAAGGATTAACACCCAATATTGAGCACTCAAGTGGATAAGCATTGGTCACAATGCATGGTCATGTGGACGAATAGGTTTGAGTGCTACGAGTTAAGAACCGTGAGGTCTGGTGCAAAAAAAAGTATCACAAAGCTCTGTCAAAGGGAATTTTGGGCCCAAGAATAGAATCGAGAACAACTGGATATTGAGCTGAGTAGAGTTTAATCATAACTCTACACCTGTCGGTAATAAGATCCCTAAGGGGGTCTTCATCAATAACCTTTTTCCACTAAGCAATATTTATAGTGTTCCAATAACCCATCATTGTTCTTCTTTACTTTGTACACCCACTTGTTACCAATGACCTTTCTTCCAAGTGAGAGTTCCACAAGTTCCCACGTTTCATTCTTCTGGAGTTATTTCATTTCCTCGTCCATGGATTTCCTCCATTTGTCTGCATTCTCAAATTCTCTAGCTTCCTAATGAACTACGTTAGGATATTTAGACACTTAGGATTTAGTTAAGATCTACTTGGTCTAATGTGTCATTAGGTAAAAGTGTGTTTCTTAGTTTGTTTCTTTAGTATGCATTAGTATGCATTTGTAGTTAGGAAATCCGACGGTCACAATATGTTCCTGACATAGAGTGATCCGACGGTTCATACTCTCCTTGATATTAACGACCATTGATCCATGGTTTAACACCTGATTGGTCCATGATCTCTATTTAAAGATCATGGAGGGTCATTAGACGATGATTGATTGTGAGAAAATCTCTTGTAAAATCTCTCTGTAATCTTTTTCTTTTGCATTAATAAACTGCTCCAAGTGGCCACGTTGGCTGGGGCTGTGGATGTTTCCACGTAGGGGTTTTACCACATTAAAAAATCTGTGTGTTGATATTTTATGTGGTTATGTGAGTGGTTACTGAAGGTGTTTGTCCTCTGTTGGAATACCTGTGTTTTCGAACATGGTATCAGATCCTGTTTGAAGACCCACTCATGTTGTAGATCAAGATCGTGAAGCTGAGTTGCCTCATCTCCATTTTCTGTCATTTTCGTACATTTTTGGGATGAGAAGAATGTTCCATTACATCCGAAGCACTCTTTTCATTTTGGAAAAATTTTCTTTTCACTTGAAAAGGTTTCTGTTTGCCCAAGATACGACCATTACAATTAGATCTGGAGCGAAATTTTTTTCTTGTGTGAAAAGAGTTTTTTTTTAGCACGCTCTCCAAGGCCGTCTTCCACAAAAACAACAACAAAACCCCCAATCCTCTTGCGAAACAATGCAATATGTTTTTCTAGACCATTTGGTTAAAAGTTGTCTTATTAAATAAGAGTTCTTGAGTTCAAGTCTCTCTTTTGTTACTTTTTTAAAAAAAAGTTCATGGTAAAATTGTAAAGTGTATTTCACTTCAAGTATAAAAGTGAATCACTATAAGTAGCTTTAATATTTTATTTTAGAGTTATTTATTTTGCATGAAGTAACTTCATTGTAAAAGTGATCCCCACTTCTCTTTATACAAGTGGGTCACTTCATAAAACAACTTACACCACCACGTGGTCCTTTGGTTATCGCTTATGCGTTTTTTAAAAATGGCATAATTCTCACATCCGAAGTCCGTTTTTAGTGCCGTTTTTTTTAAAACCGCATAAATTTTCGATATATTTCCATTCAGATAATCAGTTTATGTTTTTAAATCCATATTATATGCATATTTAATATGGATTCTACAAGTAATCTCTTACTTACTAGTACCAACTACTTCCAATGAAAATCCCATATGGAGGATTTATTAAGAAGTAAAGGCTTGTACTGGATTACCTCGGGAAAGGAAACAACACCAACTGATGTTGATAAGAAAGTAAAATGGGATAATATGAATGATGAAGCACGTGGATTAATTGAAATGTCTATCTCTCCTGATTTAAGGTTCCACCTTCAATCAATTGATAAACCCAAAGAAGCTTGGGAAAAGATTGAATCTATGTTTGGTAAACACAATATTATTCGAGCACAACAATTATAAAATCAAGTACTAACTTTAAGTCCAAGTGATTTTTCTTGCATTGAATACTATCTATCTAAGTTTAAAACACTCAGAACTCTATGTGAACAATGTAAGATAAATATAGAAGAAGATCGTTGCATCTATCTTATTCTTTCCAAGCTAGGTAGTGCATATTATGTGTTTGTATCTACCTTTTATTCCATGCAAGAGGCTCTAGGGACAACTTATCAAAAACCTAGCTTGAGAACTTTTATGTTGCTTTGATTAGAGAGCAAGATAAACTAGCACAACTTGGAGTGATCAGCACTACAGGTACCTCCAACAAAGCCTTAGTTGTCCATCAGAAAGATAAACCCAAGAATCCCAAGAAGCAACATCCTCGCCAAAACAAGAAGAAATATAAGGGTCCCAAACCCACTCAGACAACTTTCTCTCCTAATGGAGACAAAGGAACAAAATATGAAAATAAGAAGACTCACAGACATTGCAACTTTTGTGATAAAGATGGTCTTGATGAGTCCAAATGTTTCAATAAGATGGCATTTTTAGAAGCAACGTTGAAGAAACACAACATCAGTATTGATTCTACTTCTTCTTCTTATTCTCATGGACATGCACTTTCAGCTTCTGGTTTCTCCTTCAATACAACTTCTACTTCTACTTCTGATGAATGGCTTATTGATTCTGGAGCATCTTATCATATGGCTAAGGATAGAGACATATTTTCTACTCTAAATGAATGTAACACCAAGAAAATATTTGTTTTTGATGATAGATCTCTTAGTGTTGAAGGATCTGCAACAGTTCAAGTAGAAAATGGTCATTTCAATGATGTATTATGTGTTCCAAGTCTTTCTTGTAACTTTCCATTAGTATATCAAATCACTCATTCAAGTGAAGGTAAAACCGCAGAGTTTTCACCTCACCAAGTTGTAATCAAGGATCTAAAAGATCCTAAGCATGTTATTGCAACTGGAATTGCTGATGATATTACCAGGTTGTACAAGTTTGACAACTTTAGGTCATCATCTTTTTCATCAGTTTTTGTTGCTCATAGCGATGACTTGAACAAACTTTGGCATGAGCAGTTTGGTCATCTAAACTATCGCTCATTGCAACAACTATGTAATCAATAGATGGTGACTGGTCTTCCTCTTGTTTCATGCAAATATGGTGTTTGTGCTGGTTGTGTTCTCGGCAAACATCAACAAGACAGTTTTGACAAACGTGCCTCTTGGCACACCTCGGGTCCTTTGCAGCTTGTTCACAGTGATTTGTGTGGTCCACTTTCTTCTCCTTTTTTTTCTAGGTGAAAGCATTTCTTAAATTTCATTGATGACTTTTCTAGATGTACTTGGGTTTACTTCTTAAAACTTAAGAGCGAATTTTTTGACAAGTTTTTGGCCTACAAGGCCCTTGTAGAAAAGCAATTTGGACATCAAATTCAAAGGTTAAAAATAGGTAATGGAGGCGAATATGTGAACAATAATTTTACAAGTTACTGCACTACACAAGGAATCCAAATGCAACACATTGTTCCATATACACCACAACAAAATGGTGTTGCTGAGAGAAAGAACCCCACATTAAAAGAAATGGATAATTGTATGATCTAATCTAAGGGATTAAGTCTAAAGTATTGGGCAGAAGCCATCAACTGTGAAAATTACATAGTAAATCACACTCCCACAAAGGCTCTTAAAAATATAATACTGGAAGAATCTTGGACTAAAATTAAATCAAATGTAAGTCACTTTTGTGTATTTGGCAGTATAGCATGGGCTCACATTCCTGATGAGAAAAGGAAAACATTGCAGCGTAAAAGTGAGAAGTGTATATTTGTTGGTTATTTTGAAGGTGTCAAATGTTATAGACTTCTTCAAACACATTGTAATGAAATTATTATTAGAAGAGATGTTAAATTTGATGAAAATCTCTTAGCCTGCGAGCCTAATTCGATGTTTTTGCCTTCTTTGGCCTACGATCCTAATTCAACAGTTGTGTCTTCTTTGGCCTGCGAGTCATCTTCAGTGTTTGTGCCTTCTTCTATTATGATTTCTTTTTTCAGATGATGATAGTGAGGATGAAAATCCACCTCTGCCTACTCACCTTCCTCCAAATGAGTCCTTTGAACCTGAACTAGCACCAGCTCCACCACTTCCTAGATGGGTCCGTTCAACACGAGAAGAAACTAGTGATGTTGTTAGTGATCCTTCAGATCAACATCAAACACATTCACAGTTCCAGCGATCCTCTTCTCTTTTGGATCAGGTTTCAGAAACTCATGATCCAGAGACATTTGCAGAAGATTCAGGTCATCCAGATTGGGATACAACAATGAATGAAGAGTATCGTTCTTTAATGGAAGACGCTACTTGGGATATTGTACCTCTTCCAAAAGGAAGAAAACTTGTCAGATGTAAATGGGTCTACAGAACTAAGTATGCATCAGATGGAAGTGTTGAAAGACATAAGGCTCGATTAGTTTCCAAAGGATTTTCCCAAGTTGAAGGAATTGAATATAATGAAACATTTTCCCCTGTAGCCAAAATGAATTCCATCCGACTTGTTCTTTCCCTTGCTGCCTCACATAAATGGGAGGTCAATCAGATGTATGTTAAATATGCCTTCTTGCACAGAGATTTGAAAGAAGAAATATACATGGAACAACCTCCTCACTATGTCCAGAATGACTCTAGCCTTGTTTGTCTCCTTAAGAAATCTCTTTATGGTCTCAAGCAAGCTCCCCGAGCTTGGTATGCCAAAATGGACAACTTTCTTATTGCCACTGGATTATCTAGATGCCATTCTGATCCTAATGTCTATACCAAGAAAGTAGGAAGCCATCTCATAATACTTGTCCTTTATGTTGATGACCTTATCCTTACTGGTATTGACTCAATACTTTTAAACCATGTGAAAACTAGCCTTAAGAAGAATTTTGAAATGACAGACTTATGATTTTTGCACTATTTCCTTTGCCTCCAAGTTTTGCAAACCAATGAAGGAATTTTTCTTTCCTAGTCTAAGTATGCTTGTGACCTTCTTCATCACTTTCACATGGATGATTGTAAACCAACCCCTTCTCCCTTCCAGTCCGGAGTCAAGCTTACTACCACCTATATTTCTCTCAAAGTTGATGCCACCCTGTACTGTCAGTTAGTTGGTAGCCTCTTATACTTGACTCATACCCATCCTAATATTTCCTTTGTTGTTGGTATTATTGCCCA